>CAUZXS010004859.1:22500-90000 GCA_963585895.1 Sepioteuthis lessoniana
GAGAGAGAGAGAGAGAGAGAGAGAGTCCTAAAGGCATTACCGGAGATTATTTTTCTTTTTTTTCTTTCGCGTGTGGGAGCAGACTAAGTTGAAATATTTCCACACGAATGTCTATTATGCACTAGTTCATCAATATCATCCATTAATGTAATGTTTTCTTTATGGGTGATTTTAATAGATAATTCTTGTAACGTTTGTCTATTCTATAACTGCAACGATACTTGTCTCTCGTCCTTCTGAAATATAAACCCGAATAAATTCCGTAGCCAATGTCAGTCGTTATCCAGCAGGATACCAACCGTCTTCGACGTGTAGGGTATACAACCCAGTTCTATTGTAAGGTTTAGAGGTGGGATTAAGACATACACGAGACTGTAAAAAATCTTTAATTCCCGTACAGACGCTGCATGTTGCAGATTCAGCTTCACTCCAAGAGTTTTGCATTTCCTCTCAAGTGAATTTTACTTTAACCATAACCGCTTTTAGTTCCTTTTGAGCTGTAGATATGTCTTTGCTATAACACTAACCTGCATCCAGTGGTGAGTCTCTGTTTTTTTTGTCAATGTGAAGTCATCCCATTGTTACTATTATTTCTAAGTCTACTCTGATTCGGAGTGTAAGTACCTCCTAAATTCCATGATTTAAATTGATCATTCTTAAATTAAATACTATAAAGGAATACTTGAGAGCATATAACTGTTTTAAGAATAATTACTAGAAACTATAATTGTTTATAAAATATTATTTTACATGAAACCTCTTGAAAAACATGAAAGTATATAATTATGCACAGATTATTTTTATTCCTATCCAACATTCTACGACACTTTACGTCTCTCAAAACTATCACGCTCTACAGCACTCAAGACCACTGTATTGCAATACACGAGTCTCAATACTTTAACAATCTGCTGAACTCGAGCTGTTTCAAGGTTTTATCACAATATGAACGTTCGTGGGTTATTTCCTCCAATTAGGGTGTGCAGGTAATACCATTTTGTGTACATGTACACCTGGAAAAAATACCAAAGAAGTTGTGACTCCAAAATTCCCTGAGTATAATTGAAATAACACTCTATAATTTCTTCAATCTGTTATTTAAACTATTAATGACATTTGCTAAAGGAACTAAAACACTGTGTGAATAAGTTTCATCCTGAGATTAAATTTCATATATCACTGATGTATTTGTTAGCTTATTTTCCGTTATGATTTGCAATCTACGCTACTCTCCGTGTACTTGACTTTAACATCAAAGAGATTTTGTCAATATTCCGCCTTTCAATAACGGTAGGTTTACTTTCTTCCTAGAAGCTTATTGTCTGCTTTCGTAGGTGTCTCCGCATCTAATCGTTATAGAAAACAGCTGAGTTTCTTTTTTCACCGGTCTCAAAATGATGCAGAAGTCTGAACGTGCCAGGTCGTATTTGTACGTTGAATGAGGTAATGTTGTCCAGCCATGCGCAGTGATTGTATGTATCATCTACTAGCTGCACAGAGCTTTGTATTGTCAAATTGCAAAAACACATAACTTATCTTCAAATGTTGCCAAGTCAAAATTGTAGAAGTATTTTAGAAGTAGACCACACTTGAAATTCCATTGGGAGATTTGGTTCGTTTTGTTTTCTTTGTGTCTGCCATTTACTGTTATTTTTAATTAAAGAAGACCAGCCTTTATTGGAGAGTTATCGACTTCGTAATATAAATCATCACGAGACAAATCTGTGATGTTATTTAATGACGAATCCATGCTTTTTTACAAGTAAATACATAGTTTCAAGTAACTATTCCTATCTAAAAATAAGGATTTACAATGTAATTAAACAAAGTAAGTAATGATAATCATTAGGAAACAATGATAGCTATTTAACAACAATTACAAAATCATGAACAATTTACTACCACACTCACACGCACGCACACAGACACAGACACAGACACGCATGTGTCAATGAGGCTCCATCATTTTAAACTGGCAAAACACTTCATACTTAGTTACAACATCAATTGGATGCTTCAACCAGGTGACCAAATCGGTTCTTGAGGTGGAGAGTAGACACTATTGTGAGATGTTTAAAGCAATCACAGGAATGCTCCATCTTGCTCATTGATTTCCTCTTAAGGCGGCAGCGGCTAAGGAAAGGAAAAGTCCCAAAGAAATGAAATATGTACATGGAAATGTTTTTCATCATTCTAAAGAAGAACTTTAAACGACAGGAAATGAAAATGGAAGAAAATGATCTAGATCTTTAATGGTGACACGAAAGAGACGTCATGGCAACACGAGATGACCAAGTAACACAACGACTGATGAGCGAAGTGAAGGAAGAAGTAAAAATGTGAGAGCAAATAGATCATCATCGATAGGTTTACGGGGATAGAGCTTCATAATGAAATATTCTATAAGAATGCAATTTAAACTTTTTTAAAAAGCTTAATCGTCACATATCTGCCCTGTACTAGACTATATTATTTTCTTTATATATATATATATATATATATATATATATACACAAAACACACACACACACACACACACACACACACACACACACACACACACATATATATATATATATATATATATATATATATATATATATATATATATATAAGGTAAGTTATGTGGAAGAATAATTAGCAAGTTATTCTTAAAGGAAAATTGAGTAATTATCCAGAAGAAAATATTCCTAAAATTAAATTAAAAAAATAATTCGAAAATAAAATAGAATAAAAAATTGCAAATACATGTAATATTTATATTCAGCATCCAGATAAGAGTAAGTTCGTGTCATTCTCTTGATTTTTTGTTTTGTTTTTTTCACTAAATAATTACACTTTAGTCCTCCAAATAATACATCGACAATCGACTGAAAGTCACTACATCCTTAATGGTTATTGGAGGGGAAAAACTATAAAGATATAGTGGTGGTTGAAATTTTGTGATTTGATGGTGTCGTTTTTATATATAACTTGCATGAAAATGAAGATAATGAGTAAAACTTACTCTTTGTTGAATGGAGAACGTAAGTAAAACATTTCTAAATAATTTCTTTGTACATAAGAGCAGACATACTCTCAGGGGTATATTCTGGACAATTACTGAAAATTGAAATGTTGAGAGTTTAATACTTGATGAGTCTGTCAAAACCATCGTGTCACACTCAATATACAAACGCCTTCATCGGTAGCAGGCTAGTTTTCTTAATAATTACCAGTCTAGTGCCTCGATTCATATTGCTCAGGCCATGTACCAGATCAATATAGAGTGTATAAATAACTATGAAATAACCACTGAGATGATCGTTTGAATGGTAGGTTTATGATGATGTATCTTTTCCTGGTAGTTAATCTAAATGCACAGTCTCCATTTGGTCTTTTCTTTTACTTTTACCATTTCGATTATTACATAAATTAAGTTGGATAATACTCGTCAAATGGAAACAGAATAAATATCATTAAAAATAAAGATTAAAAAGTAGTTATTTAAACGTGTAATGACGCTTGGTAAATGAAGTAGAATACAGCGTGAGTAAGCTTCGTTCTGAGATTAAATGGCATATCTCACTGATATCTTTGCTGACTGGTTTTCCATTGCGAACAGAGCAACGCAATTAAAAACGGGAAAAAAAAAAACGAATAAAAGCCCTTGGGAATATCAACCACAGAGCGGCAGGCCCTTGTCCACGAAGATGTATCAGCGGTGATGACCTGTTAGTCAACACAAATTATTCACTACAGACGATACACAATAAACAATGCTTGCTGCTTGAGGCAGCCATTATAACCTTTAGTGTCAAGTGATTTGTTGCTTCTCACTCAGACCTTCTCAAAATAGACGCCAGTCGTCCAGCCAGTTCTTTCCTTAGGCTCAGATTTATGAATTTTTATTGGATCTGCTGAGGTCGTAACTCACAATTTAACCTTCAAGAAAAAAATATAACAAGTAAAGGAACAAACAAAATCGAGGAAGAAACAATAGGAATATAAGAAAGCTAGAAAGGCAGAAGGTTACAACTGATACTTTAAGAACGACGGAAAGAAAGAAAAAAAATAACTATACAAACCTTTCTGAATCAAAGAGATTTGAAGAATGAAAGAGTTAATGAATGAATAGAATAAAAACTCTGAATGAATAATGAGAATAATGAATCAGTGTACATATTTTAGGAATGAAGAAATGAAAGAAGAAATGAAAGAAAGAAAATATAAATAGAAGAGACAGTGAAACAATGAAATGAAATAAGAATGGGCCTAATGATGAAAGGAATAAGTAAGAATTAATGAAAATAAAATAAATGAAATTTACAATAATCTAATGAAAAGGTAAAAAAAGCAAGTATGAAAGCAGAAAAAACAGACCAATAAAAGAAAAAGAGAATAATTGAAATACTTTTAACCTGAAAGATATTAAAACAAAAAGAAAAGGTGACGTATAAGAAAAATGAATGGAAAATATTTTGAAAACGGCTAACGATATGGTGATATTAAAAACTGATACTTAAATTAGTATGACACAAAGCTTCAAGATCGAGTAAGCCATATTTTTAATGAACGGTGAGATTGGCTTGTCAAATAGTATACAATTATTACTTCTTATTCCCAAAACTTAATTTATCTTTGAAGAATGTTTCACTTATATTGTTTTGGTTGAGGATATAAAAATTTACATAAATCACGCTTTGTAAAATACATTCTCAATTATTTTCCGATAAGATGCATCTCATTTGCAATTAAATTCATATGATAAGATTGTGGATATTTGTGGCTTTATCGCCATATTTTTTTCTGAATTCGTAACGAGTAATGATATGTTTTTCGAACAGTTTCGCTATTGCTACAAAGGTAATTGCTTGATGGAATCAGCCGACGGCCAGATGTGACTATCAACGATTCTGCCTCGTGGTATATATATTTAGGTACAATAATCCATCTGCCTATTGATGCAAGCGTGTCTATGAGTATGTATATGTACAAGCGTGGTGTATATGTTTATACAAACATGTGGGTGCAGGCATATCTGCATAGATGTATGTGGGTTTAGGTAACGTACATATATGTATTTACAGTAGTATAAAAAAATAGCTAAACAAGTTAATGAGGTCGTCAGAATTTAGCAGATGATAAAATGGAAAGAAAATGATATCTTTATGGGAATGGAAGTTGTTAAATGTTCATAAGGAACTTGGGCACTTGAGCGATTAAAGATCAGCAGATTCGGGTATTATTTTAAAAGCAATATAGTTCTAGAGGCTCCACGCGGTAAAGAGGTTAACTTTTTTCAGGAATTCTGGATTTGATATATTCACGAAGACAATCAGGAATACAAAAGATCAGCGATAGCCCAGGAGAGAATTGGTTTTTCAACCGCATGCTATAATTAGTCACAAGAAGGATGTAGATATCACATTTTGGAGCCGGTTGTTAGAAGAGGATAGAACACTATCCAAGATTTTGTCTGCAGTGCATATTATGATGGTTAGGAACCAGTGCTCAAGTCCACATTAGGAACTGTCAATCGTTTCCTCCTATTAGAAGAGTGAATAAAGAAACAATTTCGTTGTTAGGTTCATGTGTGCGGGTGTTTTTTCTTTGTGGAACTGATCCGTAGCTAATACGGTCTTGAGCAAAACTCGGCAATAGATAGATATTTTAAAAACAGACACTGTGGTGGGGAGACATTTGAAAGCCGAACACAATGAAAGAGTTACAAACGATATTAGAACAACGTCGGTATAATAATTGTATTCTGTTTGTAATCCGTGTTTTCTATGTAGCAACCTCCTATAGCACTTTTTTTTATCACTTTTCATTCGCCAGAATGAATTATTGCGAGATGATTCGTAAGAACAGTCGAACTATTAATTGCATTATAAGTCGGTAATTTCTTGTTATACTTCAATCTTTCTCTCTCTCTCTCTGACTAGTTATATATATATATATATATATATATATATATATATACCCATGGTGCAACTTCTATAACTCGGTATTTTTGTGTCCTATAATCATCAGACGTTTGATAACCTTGGTGAAATGTGAAAGGAATTTCTCATGATTATAATTTTTTAAATTTTGATTTTAAACGTTCTCCACATTAAAAGCCTCGGGCACTTTTCACCTGGCATTTCATATAAATTTGTGATATATATATATATATATATATATATATATATATATATATATATATATATATATATATATATATTCTCTCTTTTTTATTTCATGATTAATTTTCAGGTAACAGGATATCAACAAAGCGTGCAGAATTTTTCCATCTCAAACATTTGTTCTGTTGACTTTGTGTGACAAAGTTAACAAAGAACCCATACGTCCTTTGGATATCATTCATCTACCTCCAGCTAAATTGAACGTTCGTAAATTGCGTAAACGTTTCATCCCTTGAGATGCTGATCAACTTGAAGGTGATTGGTAAAGGGAAACATTATACCCACTTCTTATTCTGACCGCTCTTCGCTGAACTATCCAATTGGCCGCTGAACATTGATGATGATAAAGAAATTACAGCTCAAGAGTGTAAAATTCCTTCCTTGCTTATGACATACAGCAAAAATAGTCTAATCTCTTGCTATTGATACCATTTAACCGTTGTAACCCAAACATCTATGGTAGCCTGGAAAAAATGCCAACACTAAAACCAATGCAAACAGGAACATTTTTCAGATTCCCAATTAATTCATGTAAAAACTTTTCCCAGAATATCTGAGAGAGAGAGAGAGAGAGAGAGAGAGAGAGAGAGAGAGAGAGAGAGAGAGTTTCTTAATTAAGACTTTTGTGAAGAAATAAAAAAACATGGAAATAACTTCGAGTGAATTCTACGGAAGAAAGAGAAATAAATATCTTCAAAAATTCGGTGATATAATTACCTATCTTAAGTGCAAGTATTATTACTTCTGTTTGGCACAAGAACAAAAGTATGTTGTAGCATACATTGATGCATACATACATACATACATATATTCATACATAATAAAAGGACCTTACGGAGTGTAATGGGTACACAGTATATGCCAAACTATACTAAGCTAAGTTGATTTCTACATACCTATACAAATACATACATACATACATACAAGTAACAACCCGCCAAGGAACACAAATATTCAGTGCCGAATGATAATTCTTTTGAAGAAATATATCAGATTTCAACCGTGAAGAAATTCATTCGATTTGTTTATGGGTTTTACCATACATAAACTCTGGTTGGGTCATTTAATGCATTAGCAGGTTTTATTTCAATAAATTATAAGATTTTCAGGAAATCTAATTGGAATCATTTGTAAAAAAACTGTTGTTTCATCTAAATATTCTCGTTAACAATTAATTAATCAGATGATTTTCAGAGTAAAGCAAAGTCATTGTAGCAACAATGTTTCTTTCTATACACGATTA
Source organism: Sepioteuthis lessoniana (assembly GCA_963585895.1). Lineage (NCBI taxonomy): Eukaryota > Metazoa > Mollusca > Cephalopoda > Myopsida > Loliginidae > Sepioteuthis > Sepioteuthis lessoniana. Next base: position 29,914 of record CAUZXS010004859.1, read on the forward strand.
TATATTAACCGTTTGAAATATTTCAATTATAAAGTGAATTACTCTAAAATCTCAGAGAATAAAAATCCAATTTAATAATTTATTGGGCTGAACGAAAATGTCGTTGAAAGAAATAAATAATTTATTGAGACTGGAGGGAGTTTTTATGAATGGATAATGGTACAATTAATTATAACGATATATATAAGTTTGTTAAAAGCACGCAAGTGTGTTTCCTCCAGTGACGATCAAAGAACATGCCTGTTAACCTGCTTTATGGAAGTGAGTATAACGAGTATTTAGTTGCATTCGTTCCGTGTATTATCAGTTCTGATATGTGCGCTACCCACGAGGGATCCAAATCCCACCAGTAGTACATACTTTTGATTGTAGCTTACTAAGTAATTCTTCTTTGAAAGATTTCAGCTATTTTTTGTTTGCATATCTGTTTACCATTGGCACCAACCTTATATAATAATAGAACAAAGTCAAGATAAGGTACCGAAGGAAATGTAATCAACGCTTGCGCTCAAAAATCTTAAGAACAACATACATAAAAAATGTGGATTTAAGTGAATGTATATTTGTTAAAAAGTGAATCATAATCCCATAAAACACAACGTCATTGCGTAAGTATGTATTTACCAAATACTTCCACTACAGGGAGAATGTAACACAAGGTCAAATTTGAATTCAGAGTCTTCCTTCTCCTAGAATGATTGTTTTACTGAATAAAAGAACCTTTTCTGTCCTTCTATTTACCCATTGCGATGAGGGAAAGAACAGAGGGATTCATGTCTTTCCTAAGTTTCATTAGAACGAATTGAAATATCAAGACTCGCTAAGGATTTGAACTTGGGTCACCGATTTAATTTTCTACGAAAATAACTGTTATACTACGCGCGCTTCCGAGCATAGCTTAGTTGTGGTATAAAGTAAGAACTATGGAGCTCTCAGTGAGAATAAAACTCACTTACAATGGTCAGCTAAACTGGCTAGGTAATCATTAAGCTACTAGAAGTGCACAGTCATAGCATAAGTAATGTTCGAATTTTGACATGGCTATTTTGGTTGTCTTGGCAGGACTGCACAGCCATTAAGATTATGTCCTCAAAACTTATAAGACGGTTAACATGTTGCTTCGTGTCGATGTTCAAGTACCAATGCTCTCGAAATGATGCTTAAACTCAAAACACGATAACCACAATTTAAAATGTATATCAGAGTAATCACTGTTACTATATGGGAACACTTCAATTAACTCAAAACTCTTTGACACAAGTTGTCATTTACAGGCACATTTGTGACTACTGATGGCAAATAGATATTATTCAAATATATCAAAAGAAACATACAATAGTTTAGTTAAAGAGAACAGAGAAAACTAAAGTATAAATATATCATATTTGTTACATTGGCAAATCGGGTAGATTGTTCACCTATGGCCTGGGAGACCGAAGTTCAATCCCTGGTCGAGCCATACTAAAAACTCAAAAATGGTACTTGATTCCTCCTTGTTTTATTCTCAGCATCATTATTCGATAGGGATCAAGAGTGTTGTGGAGCAACCAAGGGAAATGAGTAGCGCTCTCTCCTACAGCTCGGTGCAGTAGGTATTAAAAATGGAGCCTTCGAGTCACCCTCGACTACAGTCATCAACTTTACTAACTTTTATTTGTTACACTTCAAGTTAATTCTACTCACGAATATATTGTTTGCGTTTTGAGCATGTTATACATAATTGGAAAAATCATCATCATCATCATCATATCGTGCTGGCAGCACGGATATCCATGACCCTCTTTCGCCACTCCTCCCTATCGTTCATCGCCCTAGGCAGGTCTTCAGGACAACAACCTGTATCCTCACATAGCTGCTGAATGTACGTTCGTGCTGGTCGTCCTGCTTTTGCGCGGCCGTGTGTGGGGATCCATAAGAGTACATCTCTTATGAGTTCATCTCTGCTTCTCCAGCAATGTCCTGCATGTCTGGTTCGCCTAACTTGAATAGTTTTCGTGATAGGGGGCAGGTGGCCGTACAGTTGGTGTCTTGTGGGGTGTTGCTGCCAGGACTTGTTGAGGATTGCACGCAGCATTCTTGTGTAATTGCCATCTAGTTTCTTCTCCAGCCGTTTTGTTAGCGTCCATGTAGTGCATCCATATAGCAGTATCGATGTGACCGCTGCCTGGAAGAAACTGCGTTTCATTTTATCGGTTAGGTCTGATTTCCATATAGTCGATAGCCTATTGATAGCTGTCCATGCTTTCGTTAACCTCGTTTCGATGTCCTTTTCGGTTGATTCGACGCTGCTTCCTAGGTACGTGAATTTGTCTACTAGTTTAAGAGGGGTTCCTTCTAGAGTGGAGATGTCCCCCGTTTGGTTATAGCACATATATTCCGTTTTATGTGCATTAACATGGAGGCCTATGCTTGCTGCTGCTCGTTCCAAACTATGCAGAAGTGTTTCGGCTTGGTCAGGTGTATTTACCAGTATCGCTATGTCATCGGCGTAGTCGGCGTCGGTAATTGTTGTTGCGGGGTATCTTCTGCTTCTTTTCTTCGTCAGTTCGAAGCCAATCTCTTTGATTTTGTCAATCGATGTTCTAAGTACGTAGTCTAGACAAATGATAAAGAGATACGGAGCCAGCGTGTCTCCTTGTAGTACTCCTGCTACTATGTCGAAGTATTCTGTGTCTCCATCTGGTGATCGTACTTTTACTTTAGTGTTTCTATAGAGAATCGTTATTGCCGCTACGGTTTCTTTAGGTATGCCGTACGCTAGTAGGATTTGTTCCATCTTTCCTCTGTGAATGGAGTCGAAAGCCTTGGTAAAGTCGACAAATATTAATGTCGCTTGTAGGTTCTTTGCCCGTACACCTTCAAGGATTCTGCGGATGGTTAATATTTGTGAGGTCGTAGATCTATTTCTTCGGAAGCCATTTTGGTTTTTTCTAAGTATGTGGTCGATTTTGGGTTCTATTCTGTTTCGTAGTAGGGCATTGTAGATTTTGGCAGCTATGGATGTAAGTGTTATGCCTCGGTAGTTTTTGGCTAATCCGAGGTCCCCCTTTTTAGGGAAGGGGAGTATGCATCCCTTCGTCCATCTATCTATCGGATTTTGATTGTATACTGCGTTGCAGTGTCGGAGCAGTATGTCGTCGAATTGTCTGGTCTTCCATACTTCCGGGGGAATTTCGTCCAGTCCTGCAGCTTTCCTATTTTTAATTTTTCTGAGAACCGAGTCGAGTTCTTCTTGTGTGAACGGTCCAAGTTTAATGTCTAATTGTTTGCTAATTATTCTGGTGATTGGTTCAGGGGTTATTTTTGGTGGGTTTCCAAGTAAGTTTTCGAAGTGCTGTTTCCACAGTTTTATTCTTTCTTGTTGGTTTGCTGCTTTAAGTTTTGCTTTGGCTGTGTTCTTTCTTCTGCTCACTTCGTTTATTGTTTGCCAGGCAATTCTAGATTGTCTATCTTCCACCGAGTCTCTAATCTTATCTATCTGATTTTGAATGTATTCTGTCTGTTCCTTTATATATATGCCTGCTAATTGATATTGTGCCGTTTTTAGTTTTAAGGCATTTGTGTTTGTTGGGTTTTTTCGATAGTTTTTGGAGGCTGTTTTCACTAGTGCACGTTTTTCTCTCACCGCTAAAGTTTCCCATGGGACTCTATATTTAGTTTTAATTTTTGTTGGAATGTATTTTGCTGCTGCCTCAAGGTGTGCATTGACGAAATTTTCGTATTCGTCGTTTGGTGTACTTTTTTCCGTCTTTTCTTGTAGTGTTTTGAATCTGTTTCTTAATTCTAATACGTATTTATCTCTTACATCTTTGTTGTTTAATAGGGCCCAGTCATAGTGTTTGGTGGTCGCTGTTCGTTTGGCGTTTTTTCGTAGGCTTAACCGTATTTTCGCCGTGACTATTCGGTGATCGGTGGACACACCCTCAAAAGAGGAGTATGCCTCGCAATTCAATGCACTATTCTTCCATTTCTTGTTTATAAGGACGTAGTCTATCTGAGCTTTAGTATTGTTTGCGTACGTGTATGTCCATAGTTTGCCCTCTCTTTTTTGGTAGTTTGTATTGAGGCATGCTAATCTATTTTCTATCATGAAATCTGTTTGATGTTGCCCATTCCTATTTGACGTGTTGTGGAGGCTGTATTTGTTGTTTCCGTTTTTCCCGATTTGTGCATTCATGTCTCCGCCAATGACTAACATGTTGTGTTTCGGGATGCTACGCACTAATGAGGATAACTCATCGTAGAAGGTGACTATTTCATTTTCTTCACTAACATTGGTGGGGCTGTAGCATGAGACGATTGTTGCTCTGGGGTTTCCGTTAAATGTAGCTACCATCATTCTAGGTTGTATTTTCACTATGCTATTAAGCGTTTTTAGTGCTCTAGGTCCTATAAGCAAACCTACCCCTCCTACTGCGGCGTTGACAGAGTTTTTCCATGCGGATACAGTGGCGAGCGACCATCCATTGCCAGTTTCGTGATATTTGATATCTTCTGTGTGCGTGTATCTGTGTTCTTAAATTGGAAAAATACTGTCCAAATTTTATCCAATTCGAGGGTATTTACTTCTAATATCACTATTAACGATTCCATTGACACAAGATCTTTTATATTAATTTTGCATTTTTTGACAGGGAAAACAATTCCTTACACTCTTATTCACCAAAATTATATATTTAACAATTCCGGAGAGCATATTTCTAAAACTTAAGCGGAGGTAAAAACTAGCCTGTCTTTTTTGTCAATCCAAAATATATCTAAGATCATTAAGCTGAGTAAACAAGAGTTATTGTCTAGAATGATAATGGATAGGTCATACCTATTTTTACTACCTGTCTATGGAATCTCAGTTCATTCAATAAATAATCATACTACTGTTGTATAGTCATATATATCTCAATAATAACAGTAATCCAAATGCATATAGAAATACAGGCGGACTCTGTCGTTTCGGATACGCATGGATTTATTGATATCTGGCTTCAGTCCTTGGAAACACGAGGAGTGAGATAAAAATCATAAAATCATATGCTAACCATACTATGCTGCATCCCCCCACATGCGGTGCATCTTGTGGTGTTTAAGATCTCAATTCATCTCTGCCTGTTCAGATTCGAAAAACTCGACTGCTACCTTCAACGGTTGACCCAAACTCTCCTTTGTTAAAAACCTCAAATTCTCCAGACCATCTCTTCTGAGGATGACGTCATCTACACTCCAGCCCCATTTTCTATCTGGGGTGTTTATTATGACAGCTGATGATTGCCATATCTATTCCGCTCGGGCGTAAGACTGTACCACCTGACTATGCACCTGGACTAAGAGATCCGAGAAGTTCAAATCCTTATCAAAGTAAATAACAAAATATAATTAACAAAAAATGATTAAAAAATGATTAATATAAAAAATCATTACCTTAATTACATAACACTACCGTAAAATTCTAATATGAAAAAAAAAATTGATAAATCATCGGTTGGTTCACGGAAAACTATAAAGAAAAGCTCTTACATACACATTAAGAGCAATTCATTCTTGACTTGATGCTATGGCTAAAGTGGCAAGGTAAGGTTTATAACTCTTAAAAATGAAATACTAGTATTTTGGATGGTTTAAGAGTATAAAATCATATCTGTGTCTTGTTCTGTTTATTGAGGACTGTTAAATGAAATAAAATCATAATACTTTCCGTTTAAAATAGTTAATATTATAGCCTTTTCTTTTGATCAAGACTTCAGAATCTCATACTTTATCGATATTCTCTAGAATGTTGTCTTCAATATGATTTACTGGATCCGGGGTTTGCGTTTTCTATTGATTTACGCAAATACATACAGCTGAAAGTAGGTTGCTCTGTCAAAGCAATTTTATTTGAAAATAAGAAAAGAAACTCGGAATGTAACATTGACTTGGACATATGTAACATCGTTCAAGAACATTCGTGAGTGTCACAGAAATGGATTGCTTTTGAAATTTCCCTTTATTTAGAGACTCTTCTTTGAATTGCACATTCGCGGCTTCTGTTAGCTTTTTAACACAAAAATTAGCTGATTATTCTATGACTGAATAAATATTTCCTACAATGGCTTTTAAAACTCTATCCAACAGCAAGCGAATACAACATAAATACCTTACGGTTTTGCTGTATATTTCTTCTTTGTAAGCAAACATGCAAACATTCAAGTACATATCTATATATAATAGGTTGTCGCTTAAGTCAAATATTAGTGCTATTGTATGAGTGGTCAACCAAAAGATTTGAGCCAAGAATCTTTGTGAGTCATTATGTCATTATTGTGAGTAATTGGTAATCTCTGAGGCGCTACCAGTGTATATAAGTCAGCTTAGTCCTTGTAGTCTTCTGGTTAGTCATTGTTTTATCACTGTGATTTACTGGTTATTTTTATGACTCTAATTTTTTATTCAGGTAATTTGATTTCTGAGGCTTATTTTAAGTTTTTATGTAAGTATTGTGACTCATTGGTTACTTTTAGGGCTCTACCTGTATTTTTGAACAAAGTCATGTGGATTCCTGTGAATCATTGACTTTGAGAAATAAATGTCATTCAAACTATATTGAAAAAAAAAAATAATAAAAAAACATAAATAATAAGATGCGAGCTGCATACTACAATAGAAACAAGGTAGTAGACTGTATATACAGCAATAACTCCCAAATATTTTAGAGAATCATCAGATTATAAAATTTAAGAATCACGGACAAAGACACTGAAGAGTACTGCAGCTGGAATTCAAATTCATTTTATTAATTGCACATGGCGGTACTCGACAGTGATACGCCATATTGTGTTCTTATTAACCAGGTGACCTTAACAAATCAAAAAGACATATCATCATTCTATCTGGATGAAATATTCGCTCAACAAGAGATGGAAAACCTTTTCCTTTTATTGAGGAAGAAACAATCTTGGTTAGAAATAACAGTTCTAATCACATTCAAGTATCAGGAGGTAAAGAGAAAAAAACTCTCAAAAATACCTTCAAAGTATAAGAGCTTTGATAAAACTGTTTATAATACACATTTACATCACGGGGCCTACGTCCGTAATGAATAAACATTGGAATACTCTCTTATTCTAGTGTTTATGCTTTTGGATAACGTCCACCTCATATTTTTGGTAGTACTTGCTCAAGTCCTTATATCATTAATTGGCCCAAACATTACTTCTGATGCCGACTCGTACATAATAGCAAACAAGGAATTTATCCAATAAAAATCGTGTGTAATGATCTTCATCTCAAATACATGGGAGAGAAACCATGAATTCATCCCACCAACAAAAACAAAACGTGGGTAGTGATACTCAGTTCAAATACATAGGAAAGAAACAACGAATTTATCCAACCAACAAAAATCGTAGGTAATGATCCTTGACTCAAATACATATGAAAGAAATGCTAAATACCGACCTATAACTATACTTACTGCTCATTCACTTAATAATTCACGAAAAAATGATGTCCTAAAATCTTAGTTTTCTTCATTCCGTTCAAGCTCACTTCACATAAGCAAGGAAACATGATTAAATGGGAGATTTTTTAGTTTAATTCACATTAATTACTACAATAAAATATCGATGGATTGACACAATCCCCTCAGTGGTTTCGAAATGTTGAGGAGAAAGTTGGAGATAACCAATAAATTACTTGGTAAAACAATTTTAAAAAGGGGAAAAAAAGTGTTAAAATTCCAATATCTCGCCAAATAAGTCTTTCATCGACAGAACAAATACGTAGAGTGAATGAAGATATGAGGATGTTGAATCACTTGGCATTGGAAGAATTTAGGTCCCCTTTGATTGCCAGTAGATTTCAGCTAAGGAATTTCTTTAGAAGGATCCTCAGGATTGGTCAGATGATTGCATCTACAACAAGTTTATTGATCGTGCTTTGACGATTGAAAAGTGCCAATAGTGCTGCTGAACGAGACATTGTTCTTACACAACACTGTAATGAAATATGAACCAAAAATGAATACCAGAAGTAATAATGGCAAAAAGTCGTGATCATCGACCGGAAAAAAAAAAACAGCAGCAAACAACACACCAACATCAATAGAAAAAACAATTATAAATAATATCTTTATTTCTAATTCTATATCTTATTTTTATATCTATTTGGATAGTATTAAAAACAATGTATTTATCTCAATAATATATATTCTCAAATACAATTACCCTGTCAAAAATGTCTTTAGAAGTAAATAAACTATACATAGATAAGAAGTTTCAGTAAAATAACATAATTTAAAATAATTTTATCTTGCTTGCTTATTTTTAAAAGCCAGAATATTGAGTTATTAAAGAAAAATATTTAGCATTTCATCTGTATTAGTTTACTTACTGTTAAATGAAAAAAAAATTCAAAAATTCCATATTTCTGTCAAGCGTAATACTTAATATGTTCAATTTTCATATAATTAGGCGAGAAGAATCAAAGATGAAATGTACGAATCAATTTCTCACAAAATGGCATGAAACTTTATACATATATTTTCAGCATCAAGGAACATTTATTATGCCTTGGGGAAACAACTTTTCCAAATTTTTATTTTTTTAGACTAACCTAATATATATATATATATATATATATATATATATATATATATATATATATATATATATATATATATATATTGAGAGAGAGAGAAAGAGAGGACGGAGTGAAAGAGGAGTGAGAAATGTAAAACAGCAGATACACACACACACAGAGAGAGAGAGAGAGAGAGAGAGAGAGAGAGAGAGAGAGACTCTCCTTACGATATTTTCCAAGCGTATACTTTTTTGTAGGATTTATTTTTTACAAAGTTCTTACAATTATAGACTGAGTTACTTCATCCGAGATTTCTTAAAATACTATCTATCTATCTATCTATCTATCTATCTATCTATCTATCACCCCTCACACACAGAGGCAGAAAGTCAGAAACACACCCGCATACAAATAGATTATCTTTTTCCTAAATATCTTTTTGCCATTTTCATTGTTTATTTTCCTGCACTTCTATACCCAAAGAGCTTCTCTTCTGAGCCAGCGTAAAGTAAAAAATAAAAGAAACACAAAGTTAAAAAAAAAACAGAAGAAGAGGATGGTCAATCAGCTAATGGAAGCTGAAAGATTTTCAAATACTCAGCTGACCCATCAATACAGTAAAAAGGTACCTTACTTTTATCTGTAATGTTGTTTACTTACATTATCGTTCGTGAGATTATTCAATGGTTTTGGATATCAGACCGAATTTACTGATTTCTGTCTGCTTTTGACCAATGTCATTCTCTGTTTCCTTTAAAGCAATTTATCTGGTCACGTGGTCAGGATAGCAGAGGTGATGGAAAGGTAAAGTGTGTAAATAATCAAATAAGTTGTCTAAACTTTTCTAATGATACTCAAGCCGGTCATGATTTGTCACAGATGACTTTGGGTGTCTTGAAAAGAGAGAAAATTTAATGTATCATTTTTCTTCATATCAGTAGGCGGTAGTCAATAATCTCAGTGAGTTCAAATGAGAGTGACTGATGTTACTTAGGAGTCTACGCATGTGGTGAACATATTCATTGTATATATTCTAAGTAAGCACCAGAACATCGATTAGACTTATCAATGATGATAAATACGGAAAATAATTAGAGAGTTAACTGTTGAAATAATTTCCTGATATTTACCCACCACAATCCAGACTACGTTTGTTGCACAAGAGACTACCGACAAAACAGCCGTAATTATTCAGCCATTCCCTTCCACGTTTTTGGATTTCTTACGTGAGGAACATTCACAGAGATGACTTTTCTTTTCAGCTTCTTGTTTGCTGGCCATATTTTCATTAGTAATTAAGGGAAATTTTGGCATGTAAAGGATTACAATTATTGCGTATTTTTGCTTTGTCAGTGAGGTTTATAATATATCAACTGTATCTATGACAGAAAAGTGAGAACATTCATAAAAATGGCCTCCTGGGTATGACACTAAACTGCATCAAATGCTGAGACTCACGTATGGAATATTTCAGGAATAAGAACAACTTCTTCATTATAATTAATCCCTGGTCTACTCTGACTCGATATAGTATTACCAGTTGTGTACACATCTATGAGTCAAATCTAATTGCAAACTTTTCTTCATCTGCTCTCCTCCTGCTAAAGGTAAATATAAAAGTATACTTCGATTTTCAAACTGGATTAGGCACCTACTCTTGGAGAAGGAAACTCTGAAATCAAATATGCTTTATTAAGCTTAAAAATTGAGACCTTACGTCACATCTTACCCATAGCAGTGAGTTTGGTCAATATCATATAACTGTAGATTATTTGTATTAAGAAGAGTTTCTTGAAGCTATTATTATTTATTATAATTATCAATTAAATCCCGAGTGTACGGGCACCTGGCACCGGTGGAAAATGATAAATATTTTAGCTATGATTCGTAAAATTTGCGAAAAATGTCAAAATATGAAAGAAAACATCATTCGTTGGAGAGGCTTCACTTCTAGATCTTTGCAGAATGTGGAATCACCACCTTCTTGTCATTTCTCCTAGGTATAATTTGGCCCAAAGTGTTTGTAACTGTTAAGGTCCCATCAATGGATAAAATAATTGTGTTTGAAAGGTACTTATTTTTAGATTTCACAAAACTGAATCCATACGAGTGATTATTATCTTTTAAGGAAATCGTTTCATGGAATCATAACATTGTTGGTGTTTTTATCACTTTATAGGAATTTAGTGTTAAATTTAACACGAATTTAATATTAAATTGTTATGCAAATTATTTGTATTAGGAATTAATTGATACTACAATTGTTAACAAATGATTATTAATAGATACTGAAAAAAAAAATTGCTCAGAAAACAACATTGGTTTTGGCATGAAACATGTCAAATATTGTTGCTATGCTGTAAAATCAAATCCAGTCGACAAGGATTGGTTCTGATCACTTTTCTGAACAATAAAAATAATCACTGTTTCAAATAATCTTTCCGGTATATTTTGTGTAAAATCATGGGACTATTTAGCAATCATTATGGCTCCCTCAAATCAAAGATTTATATTGTAACACAAGAATGTATAAAAAATAAAAGAATAAAAAAAGGATTACGTATTAAAGATTCATATGGAAACAAAAAACATTTAATAATTCCTCAAAATGTAAATCTCAAAATTATATTATAATTATAGAGATCATTATATTAAATTTCCAGGTTTTTAATGGTATTTATAATCTTAAAAAAATGTACATTTGATTGTATCCTCACGGGTTCTGATGGTGGACTCTTACCTGCTTCACGAGAGTATAATATTACACATGAATAGTTTAAAATGGGGAAATTCGGATATATATATATATATATATATATATATATATATATATCTTGAGCATGTTGGTCTCACAGTAATTTCTTTAATTTGTTTGAATATTGTTGAGTGTCCAACGTTTCTAGAATTAGTGCAGATAAACATCAAACTAATAAGAAGCTATGCATGAGATCACGTCATGGAATCGAAGTCAAGAAGTTAGATAAGCAGATCATTACAACTGACGTGAGTTTGTACGTCATCGATTACCCCAAACTTTGACAAACGGATTTTATTACTGTATCTTGCATAAATAAGTGAGCCATTTTTTAAAAATAAAAAGTTGATTTACTTCTAAAGCAAACAGTATTTTGTCAATATATGCCAAGAAATTAAATTTGCTATCGATAATAACGCAATCCCCACAATATGCGAAAAAAGCGTAAAAAAACCTTGGTCACTGCTACTCCATTCCATTTACTGATCGTCACCGGTGGCAAGATCTTTTAAAACATTTAAAAAATGGATTACTCTCCTTTGATAAACGTGATCTCATTACGAAAGATAAAATGTGGTGTGCTTATTTTGGTGCTATCCCAAGATTACCATGGCCAATGAAAATATATGTGGTATCATTTTCGAGAATTGAAAAAAATGGAGAGTTTAATCATTAAATTCCTAAAGAAATGGTTGGGGGTTCAGAAATCCTTAACAAACGTGGTGTTATTCAGTTCATCAACGAAGCTGAAGCAACCCACGAAGTCACTTGTTGAGGAATTTAAATTAGGTAAATCATGACTTTTCCAAATGCTGCTTGACTTTGTGGACCCACTTGGGGAAAGTGTACAACCAACCAAAATAGCAGATCGTAAATAGAATGCTAAATATGCAGTGGATACTGTAGTAATAACACGGACTATTTCTCTACGCGCAAGATTACAACCTCTTGGCGTAGGAATACATACACACACTCTGCTGATTTAGAATAAATATGCCTTAACTAAAGCACGCATTCCTTATGTTGTCTTTTAACAGCCATCAAGGTGTTGAAAAAACACGACTTCAAGCCAGAGATGCTGTATCCTGGGAGCAAATCAATGCAGATACGGAGAACATGATCAAGAATTGTTCAATATGTCAGGAAAACCTTCTGGCACAACCAAAGGAAACTTTACAGCCACATGACATCTCCAGCCGAGCATGGAAAGTTGTCGGCACAGATTTGTTTAACTGCAATAATCATGAATATCTGATAATTGCTGATTATTACAGTAAATTTTCAATTATACGAAAAATGAATGGCCTGGCAACAAGCAATATGGTCATATCAACAATGAAGCAAATATTCTCTGAACATGGTATTCTCAGCGGAGTTGTTATTGACAATAGACCACAGTACTCCAGTGTAGCATTCAAAGAATTTGCCCAACAATAGCAATTTGATCACATCACATCATCACCAAAGTTCCCTAAAATCAAATGGTTTTATCGATAGACAAATCCAAAGAATTAAAAGAGCGCTAATTAAGGCTCAGGAAGCAGGAAAAGATCCATAACTTAGCTATGCTGTGTTTGCGAACAGCACCAATCAACCACAACCTTCTAAGTCCAGGTGAACTCTTAAACAATCGCATTTTAAGATCAAACTTATTTGCTAAACTTTCAACCCCAAGATTTTCCAACACTTATCATATCCGTGAAGAACTGAAACACAGACAGGATATGCAAAATATGTATCATGATACAGCTCATAACCTACCGCCACTTGTCCCTGGGCAAGATGTATGTATATTGGATAACCAAACTGGGAAATGGAAACCAGCAGCAATCACAAGAATGTGCAGAACCCAGATCATACATCATTCAACTCTCAGATTGATCATCAAAAAGACGAAACAGATTAAAAATAAGAGCAACAGAAACATCTAGCCATAAACAGGTTCATTTTAATGACCACACCACTTCATTGTAAAAAAGACTCACAAATACAAACAACGTCTCACACCAGAGAAGTATAAAACAGCCAACTTGCAGCACAACAAGAAGTGGCCGTGAAATACAGAGGCCAAAAATATATAAAACAAATAAACAAGGAAAATAGCTACACCCTTCTTTTCCATTGGTAAGTGGGGTGTAGTAATAACACGGACTATTTCTCTACGCGCAAGATTACAACCCTTTGGCGTAGGAATACGTACTCACACTGCTGATTTAGAATAAATATGTCTTAACTAAAGCATGCACGCCTTATGTTGTCTTTTAAACCTATAAAGCCTAATAATGAATACTAACACCCACAAAGATAATATATTACAGACACGGCAGAATCTTTCCAAAAAATCCAAGAAGTAATCGGCTCTGTGGTAACTAGGAGAGCCGGATTTGGTCTTCACCCACAACGGTGGTGGTCAAAAGAGACCACAAACAATATACGAAGAATGCTTTCGGAAGAGATTCATCATTTTGAGGGAAGCAAACGTCTCACAATTACTGTGGCGCAACACAAACAAGGTGCATGGACTAAGTGGGAAAACCCAGATGGAGCGACATCAAGCAAATGGTGTTTAAACAATTAGTTTTCCTCATTAAGACGGTTTATGACATATTACCTACACCAGTAACTCTGAGGGTTAAGTATATCCTACCTTTGCGAATCATGTGGGGAAATTGCTAATCTCAACCTGTTCTAACTGAATGTCAGTATTCCGTAAGAAATTACACGTGGAGACATAACGAAATTTTAGGGATTATTGCTGTGATTGCAAAAATATGTTTTGAAACTACCAATAAAATTTCATGTATATAAACAAGTATACAATTTATTAAAGAAGGAAACGTTTCGAAAACACCATAGAGAAATAGACACAAACCAACATTGATTGATAATTGCACGGCTGGAGCATTATTGCTGACATAGATCGGCAACTCGCTTTTCCAACGGAAATAACATTAAATCGCCAGCATCCAGATCTCTTCATTAGACCAGTTAATTCAAAGAAAGTTATCTTTTCTGAATTAACGATCACTTTTGAGGCCAACATCGACTGGCTGCATCACATAAACTGAATTGTTTAAAATAGAACCTTTTTTGACATTGGAATGCGTACTAGTGCTGAACTGAATTGCTCGAAATAGAACTGTTTTTGACGTCTGTGTACTTATGCTGAACTGAATTATCTGAAATAAAACTGTCTGACATCTAAATCTGTGTATTGCCCAGTCAGCTGGGGCTGTAGAATACACTGCACCTCTGCAGAGGGGTAAGACCCTCCTAACGAGTGTCCTGGATATGATACTAAACAATCTGATGGTGAGCTTCCAGCAGTGCTGGAGCTTTAGGGAATGCGGAGTACCCCTTCATTGCCATCGCTCCCAGGTCGACTCTGGCCCGGAGTGGTAGCACCTGATAGAGTCCTATCTATGGGTTAAATAGAACTAACAGCATACTTATGCTAAAAGGAATTGAGTAAACTGAATAGCTTGAAATAGAAACGTTTTTGACAATTAAACCGTACTTACACTTAAACTGCGTGCTTATGCTTAACTGAATTATTTCAAATAGAACTGATTTTCGACATTAAAACTGTATTTACACTTAACTGAATTATTACATATAACTGCTTGAATAGTTTGAAATGGAAATGTTTTTGACAATTAAACTGTGCACTTATGCTAAACTGAACTGTTTTCAATAGAACAGATTATTTACATAAAAATTTATTTGGCGTTAAATAACCTACAAAGGTTGATATGCCATAAAACCAAACAAACAAACTAACATTAAAGAGAAATAAGAATATTTCGAAACAAAATAAAATGGAGTGAAAACAAATCGCCAATATCAGCAGAGATAACGATAACCACTGGGGTAAAAGGAAGCATGAATGTAAGAAGAATGAAATAACGGCGAAGAAAGATAAAACAAACAAAAAACTATTTGGAACGATCAATCTTCTTCCAGAAGAATATAAAATAATCATTTACATTCCAGCAAAAGACAACAATTTTCTCGGCATTTGTTTATGCTTTCTGTAGATGCTATCATTAAATCGTATAAAACCGTCAGAGCGGTAAACCCGGGAAATATGGCCCAAAATATTTGACATATGCGTCAGAAATCTAACTTGAATATGAAAAAAATACGTGAATATTTTGATTAAAATATTATATATCTAAATTTCATATAAAGTCAAAATAGAACAACTATTTTCCTCTCTATCTTTCTTTACAATTAAATTTGTTTCATCTCATTTCAGTGCTTAAAAGTACTGCAACAGACATATACACTTAAAATTTTATATATATATATATATATATATATATATATATATATATATATATATATATATATATATATATATATATATATATGTGTGTGTGTGTGTGTGTGTGCGTGTGTGTGTGTGTGTGTCTGCGTCTAAAAAAGTTTGGTTGATTACTAAGGATTGTTTCTTTTTTAAAATCTTCAAGGAAGACGTTCAAGGCTTCTCACTAGTCTTCTTACTTCAGAGTCAAGTTGGTAAAGAAAGAACCCTTTATTAGCCCAAGCGCTTTCGACCATTTCACTGGGCATCTTCGGGAGTCGTGTTAGGTCATTTGTTGCAATAAGTCTTATATTTATTCGAAGTGGCTTTTTTTCATAAGTTATAGATGGGGTTTGTTTCTTCTGTTAGGATGGCAGGCTTGTTATTGAATACATTTATTATTCAATTGAAGATTGTGAATAAGAAGCAATCCATGGTATTCAACCAAACCGCTTTAGATAATAATTGACTGTCTAATATACAATATATATAGATGTGTGTGTGTGTGTGTGTGTAAACCAAAAATGAGTTTTAACTTGTCAGTGTTAAAAAAATAATGTCGCACCAGATAATATCTACATAGAATATAACGAACAATCTTGAAAGACATATCAATACGAAACTCATTTAGATATAAAAGTTATAGAAATTATGCTATGCTGTCCCAATATATTTTGGAGGATAATGTAGTTCGGGGTGTACCCATAATCAGTCGGTCGATATGAAAAAGAGCTTAGGTTAGTAATGAGGAACACAAACAATGTAAATTGTTCCTGAAAGAAAAATTAACATCTTAATTTCTTTAAATACTTCTTGTATTTTAAATAAGAGATCGAAGTTGGAAAGGAAATTATATTGCAAAGTTAAACATCTTTGTAATTTAGCGGTAGATTAGACCACGTTACTTGATAATTTGCTACGGGACTTAAGTGTTGCATCATCTCTCTTAGTGTATATAGAATTTTGGTAGGCTTCAGATGACAATTAAATGTACTTCCCCTGACAATTAAAAGCTTGTCATTAGCTTGTTTTTCCTCTTTCTATTATTATATTTCGTCTACACATTTTGTTTTTTACAATTGTCATTTCATCATTTTTACAATGTTTACAACTGTTTCGACTTTATATATATATATATATATATATATATTATATATATATATATATATATATATATATTAATTTTGCTGTTATTATTTATCTGTATTCTGCCCCGTCGGCCGAGGGCGTAGTATATGCCGATTCTATCTCCCCGACGAGAGTCGGAGATCTGAGACTAAACCATCAGACTCCAGTCCTGGAGATTTGTGCAATATGTTGAACCCTTTCATTGTTCTTACTTCCAAGTTCACACTGAGTCGATGTGGTAGTACCTTTCTTCAGTCAATATATTTCAAACCATTTAAGTTTATGCAAACAATTGTCTAATACTAAGTTGAATTATTAGTATCAGATAGCAATGTTTGAAAAGATTTAACTGTCAACCCACTTCCTTGGGCCAGTGGAATACAGCGGCCACATCTCTGCAGAATGGTAAGACCCCCCAATGAGTATCCTGGATATGACACTAAACAATCTAATTGTGAGGCACCAGCATTACTGGAACTTTGTGGAATGTGGAGTACCCTTTTATTGCCCTCACTCTTAGATCCAGAATTGTTTGACATTTAAAATGAGTGCAAACAAATGAGTTATGTTAATTGATTTGTTAGAAATAGAGCTGTTTCATCATTTAACCAACTGACTGTTTTACTTGAATTGTTAGTGATGCATACAATATTTTGAACCGTTAAACTGTGTGCCAACGAATGAGTAATATTGGAGAGAATAATTGTGTTAAATAGCAATACTTTTAACCACTTCACTCTCAACAAAGAAATACTTAAGATTGAATAGAATTATTAGTTTTACATTGCTATAATTGAAACCATTTAACTATGTAGAAACAATAGCAATTCTAATGTGCAAATAAACAAGTTCTGGCTCATTTAAAAATGAAATTACTGACAAAATAATCACTTACATATCTTATATACTTATCTAATGTGTGTAAACAAATTTATTTATTCGAAGTAAATAGAATTATTTGTATAAGATAGCAATATTTGAAACCATTTAGTTGTGTGCCAAAAATGAGCTCAGGAATATTTAAAAATGTTATCAAGAAAACGTGTTTACAATCATATATATTCAATATATATGTATAAAAAGGATTTGGCATTTAACAACCAATAATGTGGGATATACCATAGAACCTAACCCAACCAAATATGTGACATCATTTAATGGAACGCAAACAAAAAATAGCTATACTTAAGAGTATCATTAAATAAGTTTCCAGACATTTTTTTTTCGTATGGGAACCTTTACGGATAGTATACACATGAAACTCTAGTCCCCTTCGAAATAATCTCCTCCGGCTGCAATATACTTATTGTACCGTTCCAACAACTTCTGGAAGGCCCCATGGAAGTCCTCTTGTGTGAGCGTGTCAATGACCTTCGTCACAGCCTCTTTCATCTCATCAAGTGTCTCATAACGACAGCATCTGAGCTTAGGGAATAACCAAAAGCCACAGGGGGTAAGGTCTGGACTATAGGGAGGCTGGGGAAATGTCTTGATGCCCATCTTGGTCAAATAGTCTGTGACAACGATGGAGTTGTGGACTGTTGTATTGTCCTGGTGGAAATGCCATTGACCCGATTTGAAGAGTGCTGGCCTCTTCCGACGGAATCTCTTCCTGAACTCCCTTAAAACCTTAGCATAGTAACCCTAACTTAACTCTTTGGCCAATCAACTCTGGTGTATTGACTTTCTTACTCCTCCCACACCTCTCATCATCCCTCACAGACTCCCTGCCTTCCTTACATCTCTTATGCCACTCAAAAACTGATGCTCGATTCATGCAAGATGGTCGAAAAGCAGTCTGAAGCATTCCATACGTGTCTGAAGTATTTTTTCCAAGTTTAAAACAGAATTCTATTTTAAGTGTCCTCACGTCCAGATTGCATTTTTGAAATTCACCACCTGTGACAATTAGGCTTTAGTAGGGCGTATTCCAATTGCTGCTGTAGCTGTTCATTTGAACCTGAAATCATTAAAAAAATTTCAGTCATCGCATAAGATGTATAGCAATAACACACTGAATTTACAAGAGTCTACGACAATTTTAAATGCCTGTACAAAAAAAATCCGGAAAGTTTTTGAATACACCACGTAAATCTATTTAACTGTGTGCACACAACAATTATCGGTATCTGAAAACATTTATGTGTGTGCAAACAACAAATACGCCTGTTTAACTGTGTGCAAATAAATGAGCTGTAAATCATTTAATAATGAATTTCCTACACACTATTCAATTAAAAATCATATATATTTATAGCAGGATTTTGCATTAAATATCCATTAAAGGTTAATATCTCTTTAACCTAAATAACCAAATGAAACCTACATATGTCTCTATGCAATATGGGCTAAAACGTCGCTTATCAGATATATAAAAATATTTTTGTGTTAGTTTTCTCTCCTAGACAAATGATAATATAACGGTTTCAATAGCAAAGAGACTACCAACAATTAATGGGGGTTTAAAAGAAGACTTCACTCTTTCACTGAGATGGATTTGATATATGGCTGTAGTATCACACCAAATTCTGATATACTAACGATTTAACAAATGCAACTAAAGAGAGAGATATAGACGGCAACGAAAACCCAGAGATGAAAACAATGGCGACATAAAAGCACCAACAAGCATGTCCAAGTTTCAACTTCTACAATAAAACTGCAATAATTTACAACCTGTTTTACGAAGACCATGTTACTATAAACCATTTGTTTCAAATGTTCTTTGTCTTTTCATCACTCAATCTCTTTCTCTTTCGCATTTTGTCGAGAAGCAAAAGCAATGGGTAACATTCAAAAGCAAAAGGCATCCAGATTTTTTTGTTTCTCAATTGAATTAGTGTGTCTTCATGTTTACTGAAATTTCGATGGCATCAAGTATCACTGCCTCTCTGAAAACATCATCATGATCGGCATCATCAGCATCAGTATCATTACCACGGCTCTTTAGTTTCTCTTTATCACTGTCTCTTTCCCTGATATTACTTCACTACTCTTCTTCATAATCAGCATCATTACCCACCCTCTCTCACTTCATTATTCCCCTTAAAAACCCTTAGTTAGTTGCTCAGATTCTTTATCCTTCCTCATTAAACTGATTTATTTAATGTTAACTGGCTTTTGGCATTATCTCTTTTGCCGCCCTACCTCTCTCTCTCTCTCTCTCTCTCTCTCTCTCTCCTCCCTCACTCTCTCCCTCTAACGTATCCCATCCAAGAATTTATATTATATCGGTCTTATTCAACATAACTTGATTTTTAATATATATTCTATTAAAATGCCTTTTATATCTGTCTATCTATCTATCTGTATATCATTTGTGGAACAGATTTTCTAATGGCTTGAAAAACATATTAAAGATGTAAAAAAAATTATCAATTTTGTACCTCGCTTGTCCAAGTTACAACTAAGATATTTATAGGAATGAAAGTAGAGAGGAAAGAATGATAATAGGGAAGGGGAAAAGAAGGATTAGTCCAGTTCAAGCAAGAATCCTTTCTGTTTGCAGAGGGGAAGCTGCTTGGAGCTAATATAGGTAGCGTCTAAAAAATTTTAGATGAACTGAAGAGAATCCTGTGCTTCAGCATGGCCATCATGTTTTCTTTAATATATATATATTATATATATATATATATATATATATATATATATATATATCTGTCCGTCTGTCTTAGTATGTGTCTTCACATAGTAGGACAACATCACTATTTTCAATACTCTAAAGTATATATCAGATATTTCCCGATTATTGAAATAGCTAAAACTCAAGCTATATAATAATTTACATTTATAACCGCAAATATATCACACATAAAAAATACTTTTCAAATTATAACTTTCTGTTGAATTATTTAATACCTCCTTGTGACTTATCATCATAATTCTCATCATCAAATCTCGGCGATATTCGTTATCAGTGACAAGCAACGGCAACGCTACAAATTCCCTTACAGCAAATCAGTATTAGTATTAAGTCATATTGTCTGTGTCCGTCGGCACGCATCGCTTGGCTTACTAGCTTTGCTGATACCAAATAGAATCGTCTTTAAATATCTGCAATGTTTTTTCTCCAGCAACGATAGATTTTATTTTTCCACAAGACTCATTATTGACATGAAAAAAAGTGTTGTCTGAAGTTCAAGCGAACTGAATTAATATTCTAATAGATTCAAAAAGAAATTAGCTTGCTGGCGTCCTGAATCAGCAATCATTTTATTGTTTACTGGAATAGATATTTATCTATTTGACCCCAACAAGGTGACATTATTATTATTATTATTATTATTATTACTATTATTATTATTATAACTACTACTACTACTACTACTACTCCAGACTGGGGATTAAGTAGCCACATCTATTTCAAATGCATTGCGCCACTCGAATGATGTTGTTCTGCAGTTTTATTTTCGGCTTTGAAACAAAATTATTTGTTTACTTTGTGTTACTTGTCAACAGATAACCTTGGTGTCAGTTTACGACATTTCGGTAAACCAAACCACGTTCAAGGATTCATGAATTCCTTTAAAATTTTTTAAACAGGTTTTACTGAGCTATTGATTATGGAAGACATCCTTATATTATAAAATATTTTTCGCGTAAGTCTTTATAAAAAAATATTTTCTCATTTCCTTTAATTTGGGTTACTTTGAGTTGGCATGAAAACTTTCCAGACGAAAATAGCGCATATTTTTAAAGCTCTCGAAAATGAACAAATAACTTGATTTTAATTGCGAAGAGAATAAAATGTTGCAAAGAAAAGCAACAGTTTTCTTTATTTTCCACTTTTGTTCTAATTCGAAAAATGTCTTCTTATAGAGTCAAGTTTTTTGTTGTTTTTTTAAACAAAAGTTTAAATGATTTATTTCTACATCTCTTCAATGTGTAAAAAAGCAGCCCCTTTTATTTTCATTCGGTATCATTAACAAGATCGTTTTGCGCTACAATTTAGTGAGTTCCATTAACTCCTGTTGTCCAAAATACGGACAAGCTAAAGTACGATGAGTAAAGAACTGTACGAGGACTAATATGTGATTAAACAAAAAGTAAGTGATACTCCTTGATTATCACCAATCCATCATTTTATTTTAACAAATATATATATATATATATATTGTCACGTGATATCCCACTGAGACGATGGAAGTGGGATGACTGCTATCCTCTCGTTTGAATTAACAGTGGCAAGCCGTCGGAGAATGACCGTTAAGGCATGATAGTAAATTAGGGCAAGCTATCTGTACTCAGTAACCTGACTATAGTAGCCCAAATGGATCGCCTGGCCAGGGGGAAGGAGAGAGAACCCAAATGATTGGCTGGGATCCCAAAACGGGAGTGGGGACTCCTTCCCGTCAGCGGAAATAGATAGTAAGAACGTTAGTTTTTGGCCATGGTTCGTGGTGGACGGAACCAAAAGCCAAGTCCTCCGGGTAAACAAAGACGAACAAAAAAATATCTCGGACACGAATGACCCAAGTTCTTCAAGCCAGTATTGAAAATAAGAAAAGATTTGTCAGCCCGTAAAAGAAGAAAGATTCTCCAGTGGAACCCCGTCGAAAAATAAGATAAGTTACTTTGGGACCATTTCTCCTTATACACAAATATACCACTCTCTCTCTCTCTCTCTGAATTTGAAGGAAAACGAAAGAAAAGAAAGGGAAAAAGACATTTATGTTCATGGACTGTTCATTTATTATATATTTTGACACTTTGAAGGTGTATATAATTGTAGTAAAAGATTCATGTATTTTAATGTTACCACGTGGTCTAAGTTGTTGTTTGCGGCGTCTGCTACGAATTTGTTACTTCATGCTTCTTTTTCAGCTTCTGTTCGCCTTATGTTATCTTGCTTAGTATTGTCCTATAAATTAGTTTAAAATATCACACGGGAAACCGGAGTTGCCGACTACTACAATATAATATTATTACGACTAAACCTATAGGTCCATATCTTCCATTGTCAAGGGGAGGAAGTCTAGTGGCCTTGGTGGGTGTGTGTATAGTGTGAAATTTGGAACCCCTTGCCAGTGGCAGTCAGTCTAGCCCTAAATTAATCCCTCACATAATATACCAGTTCTTATATGCCTGAGAGAAAAATTCTGAAGGAGGACTTATTCTACAAGGGATCAAGTGCCAACCTGCCCCGTCTTCACACGTGCAAAAATAAAGTCCCGTTTTAGGATTTTAAAGAATTTGCCGTCACAATATATATATATATATATATATTGGAAGACCTAATTTAAAGGCATTATATGAATAACATCTTGACAGGTTGAAATTCTAAATAATTGGACCAGGTGTCTTATATAATTGCGGAAGGATTTTTTTTATTATCATTTTTCGTTTTGTATATCTTACCTTTCGGTTTAGTTAGACTGAGAATCTTTCGGATTCGTGCATGGGTTAGTTACGTGCGCACATTAAGCGCAGATGTTCACGCGCGTTCGAGAAGGATATGACAATCACAGATATCACAATAAAACCCCAGATAGGAGATATTACTGGGGATGTTAATGACGTCATGCCCAGAAGCGACGGGCTGAGGATTAGGGGATTTCAAATAAAGCAGTTACTTGAGATTCGACGCTAGAGGAAGGTAGACGATTTTTGATCTGGGCGAGGCCAGACCAGTGGTCTACGGGATGCCCGCGCGTTGGTTGAATCAGTGAGTTGAGAGCTGACGATGTACGAAAAGTCAGCACAGTAAGAAATTGTGTCTCTCTCTCCTCTTGTCGGAAAACCTTAAACTCAAAAAGGTAAATAAAAGTTTCGTACCTGAACGAAAAGAGAGTCATCAGAGTGTTTCGACTGTTTTCGTATTCCTATATGAACATTACGAACGTTGTATGTATATTACTCCTATACGTATCTCGTTCGTAATTTTGGACGTGGATATGCTACAGATGTAAACATTACTAAAAATTTTCAAGGAAACTGAAGGTTTTGTAACCATAAGTTTATTCAACGATATTGATAAAGCAGGTTTTGCAACAAGTTCTTTAAAATATACAGATTCAAAATGAGACCAATCTTATGAAGATTTCTGCAGTAATTTAATTTGGTACAAGAGACGCGGTGTTCAGACTGGAGGAAAAAAAAGAACCTATTTTTTGAATGTTGATTTCGACAAACCGTTTCTATTTGTCGCAAATCTATTTTTTCTTAAGAAAATTAATCTCTTTGTGTTATGAAATAGACGAGGGATTTCGGTTCATGCCTCTGAGTTTAGTTAGGCTGAGAACCTTTCGGCTCAGCACATGGGTTGTTTGGGTGTAAGATTGAAGCAGGTGTTAACGCGGGTGCGCGCGAGCGGATGAAGGTGTTACTCAGATGTCATAACAGTCCGAGACGATACTGGGTGACAAGGTGCGGGTGACGTCACGCACCGGAAGCACGCGGAAGTTTGTATGAGAATTTGAAGAAAATAAGAGTCGGGTTTTAGACGCCAAACGAGAAGGATCGATGTTGGAGCTCACAGGCACGAGGCGAACGTGCGCCCGATGGGGGCCGCTCGAGTTGGGGGCCAAATGAATAAGACAGCATAGAAGATTGTGTCTCTCCTCCTTACGTCGAAACCTTTAACTCAAAGTTAATAAAAAGGTTTCGTACCTGAACAAGAAGTAGTTACGTGTTTTTGAGATTCCTGTTCTTTATATGTTCTGTAGTAATGAACATTACATGTCTATTTCACACATGGCCATATTCGTGTATATGGCTACACAACATAGACATATTTGGTGCCAGAACTTGGGCATATCGTTCATGATATGGTTTTTGATTGGGTACCATGGTTCCACGAAGACGATCCGAGAAGCGGCTAAGAACAAGGAGGAATCTATTTCGGAGCGGCTTGTTCAGGCGATCGAGGGAGAGAAAGAGAAAACACAAGGCCCCAGAAAATAAGAAACAAGGAAAAGAGACCAAAAACATGAAGAACAAATTCGGCGCCCCCCAGAAAGAAAGAGGAAAATGTCCAGCACCGAAAAAAGAAGAACAGCGCAACCCCAAAAGAAAAAAAAGGAAGGCGTGAAAAGAAAAGAAAAAAAAAGTAACACAACTCAACCCCAAGAAAAAAAAAGGCATGAAGAAAAGAAAAAGAATAACAAGGTATTTGCTCATTTACGTCTGTAATAGTTTAATTTACGAATAGAGTTTGAATGATTGTGGAGGATAGATTTGGAAATAATTCTAAAATTAAAAAAAAAAAAAAAAGAAAAATCGTTGGTAGAATAGAAAATTATGATTACTACTGTATGTGACTTTGTACCGTGGTGGGAGGAGAGAAAGAAAGAGTAACAGAGAATTAAGCTCGCAGTGACAGAGAAGAAAGAAAGGTGGTCGCTGTGGGGACAGAGGATTGTGTCGCTCTCATGATTGACAGCAATAGTAAACAATATTTTGTAAATAAATTTTATAGTAATAACGTATTTTTATGAATGGATTTTACGATAGACGGGGTCATTGCAGGTGAATTTTGTAGTAAATAACGTTTTTATGAATGGAAACTTGTAACTTGATGGTGGTTCGTGCTAATAATATTCGGAGATTAGAATTTTGATTCGAGACCTTGGAGATTTCGCTCATCGATGGGATTGCCGGAAAAAATTCGCATATCTCTAGTTAGGACCTTTGGGACAGGTTTCGATGTTGGAGAATCGATATTTTGGGCGCTGAAGAAATCAGGTCAGGTTTTTGTTTAGGTGGTCGAGTCCGACTAATCGGAGGCACAGTGGAATGCTTCGGACGCTTCGTTGCCCGTATCGACTGGAAAATTGTCTCATATCTCGCCAGAGAGGCAGATCAACGAAGAGACGGATGTTTATTGTGTCCGACAGGGCAGACGGTTATTTTGTGAGTTCCCCCTGGAGTGGGACTGTGAGGTTTTGTTGAGGAAGATGTTCAGAAAAACATGGGTTTGGAGATTAGTTATTTAAGATGTGCGCAGAGTTCTGGTGGTCTCATTGGATTTGTTTGGAAAATTCGCGGACTCGATTTTGTGTCGAGGGAGAAATTTTTTTTGAGTGAGCTGATGAAGGTTTGGGTGGTTTAGAAAAGAACACCCAGTATTTTAAGGGCGAAAGAAAGAAAGAAGATAAAAAGAAGGGTACTCGTAAGCTGTTGAAAAGATGTAAGATAGACCGTTTGACGGTGGTCAAAAGTTGGAAAAAACGGGGAAACATGTATCTTGGTTTGATTACGAGCTATGCTTGGTTGTGGAAGGTTAAAATGTGTACATTAATTAATGACAAATATGACGTGAGAAGGAGATATAAAGTTAGCAGTAATAAGTACGGACGTAGAAGGAAGGCGAAAATGCAAAATACAAAATG
This sequence comes from Sepioteuthis lessoniana, assembly GCA_963585895.1. Taxonomy (NCBI): domain Eukaryota; kingdom Metazoa; phylum Mollusca; class Cephalopoda; order Myopsida; family Loliginidae; genus Sepioteuthis; species Sepioteuthis lessoniana. The sequence continues at coordinate 55,985 of CAUZXS010004859.1, forward strand.
AGCAATTGACCTGAGATTTAAATAAAAAAAAAAATTAAAAAATATGAAAATAAGAGAACAAATTAAAGACTGAAAAAATATACATGCCGAACGAGTGACTGTTTAAAAATAAAAAAAAAAAAAGAGAAAAAAGAACCAGAAAATGTGGTCGGAAAAAGAAAGAAAAAATGAAAAAAAAAACAAAAAACGATGGACAATACGAACACTTTTTATTTTTATTTCAGTGACTTTTGAGTTTGGGACTTACGCATTCTTTTTGTTGTATTATTTTGTTGAAATTGTATTGCTGAAGATTTTGATGCTCAGTTCGACATAAGGGGGAGCAGCACAATAGTTTAAGAAAATAATTTGTCATCATCGATGACAAATGATTTTATTGTGGTTGGATAGGTATGTTATGAAATAGCCAAGGGATTTCTGTTCATGCCTTTGAGTTTAGTTAGGCTGAGAACCTTTCGGCTCAGCACATGGGTTGTTTGGGTGTAAGATTGAAGCAGGTGTTAACGCAGGTGCGCGCGAGCGGAAGAAGGTGTCTCTCAGATGTCATAACAGTCCGAGACGATACTGGGTGACAAGGTGCGGGTGACGTCACGCACCGGAAGCACGCGGAAGTTTGTATGAGAATTTGAAGAAAATAAGAGTCGGGTTTTAGACGCCAAACGAGAAGGATCGATGTTGGAGCCCGCAGGCGCGAGGCGAACGTGCGCCCGATGGGGGCCGCTTGAGTTGGGGCCCAAATGAATAAGACAGCATAGAAGATTGTATCTCTCCTCCTTACGTCGAAACCTTTAACTCAAAGTTAATAAAAAGGTTTCGTACCTGAACAAGAAGTAGTTACGTGTTTTTGAGATTCCTGTTCTTTATATATTCTACCGTTATGAACATTACATGTCTATTTCGCACATACCGTTAATTGCGAATATGGTACATATGGCTTTAACTTAAAGGAAAGTTAACTTATTTTATGTTAAGTAATATGTCACTGTCTGTTTGGTGATTTCATCACGATTCATATTTTTTCAAAGCCACAACCAAATCTTAATCTTAATCTTTAATTACTGGAAACCGTACGTGTGTTACTATTAGTAAACAATACTCTTTCATACAAGAATTCGGAAAATGCAAAAAATAATATTCATAAATTAGTGACTCGTTATAGATTAGTTGTTGGTGATCGAGTTGAGCCTAGAAAAAAACGTTATGACGACAGTGAGTTCATTCGACCCTGCACTCTCTAATAAAGGTTCGATCTATAAAAGTGATCGATTTATAGACGGCTATATTCAAAATAGATGGCCGACCAAACGTAATTATTAAAGTATATCTAGGGAAAAATCCTTTGAAACGTCTCATGAATAAGGATTGTTGGTTTTATTTACTTTTTCAACGTTCTATCAACTTATTAATACAGCTAAAATTTACTCATAAGGAAATGTTTGATTATAATCATAACTACATTTTCCATGTTCCATTATATTGCATTAAATTCCAGTTTTTTATTTGCCAATAATCATGTGTTTCCACACAATCATCTGATGTCAATCAAATAATTTGCACACATTTATAATGTTTCCAGTATTCCACTCATATACTTATCATTTATACACAATATATGGTTTAAATGAACTATTCAATTTAAGAACAGTCCTTTCTTTTTTTCACATTTATATGGTACCGCGTTTTCCAATCTAACACGAAAAAATTATACGGTGTCGTGGAACTAATGATAATATTTTCTCGTGAAAAATTACAACTTCAAGTAATTATTAATACAAATAATTTGCCGAAAGTCATATTGTACTAAATATTTCAATTTAATATGAATTTTTAAACCAAGATAGGATCCTCACGGGTACAACTAATTTGTGTCGTAGTAGGCCTTTGAGTAATGGACCGACTCCACATAGATCCAGAACTGCAAACTCACCATCAAATGCAGTTTATTGTCATAGTGTGGTCTTATCCCTCAGCAGAGGAGACAGTCAACATATTTTAATCCCCGGAAACAGGACGAAATGAGTTTTGTGAAATATGCATTTATTCAGGATGTGACACAAGGTCAGTTTTTAAGGATTCTAAAGCAGATATAGATTCATATTTTTCTCTATGCTGCTTGCTTAACTAAAGCTAAAGAACCCCGTCTGTCCTACTATTCATCTACAGTTGGGGGATAATGGGTGCATTCTTAACTTTTGCAAAGGCATTAATGCAATATGATATGTAATCAGTGTCGTCCAGTATTTGAAAAAGGAATCTCATGTGCCATTTTCAACGAATATTGCATTATAGCGTCTCCAAGTTTATTCAGTAGTTCAGCTTGTTGCAAGAGATCGATGTTTAAACCAAGACGGAAGAAAATGTTTTAGATTTGGATTTACAAGTCAGACAAACCAACTTCATTTCTGCTGTAAACCTTTTTTCTATCAAAATTGACAAATTTCTTCGGTAACAGAAGATGTTTGCTAAGATTTCCCTTGACAAGAACTCATACAAGATAAACGGATTATACTATTCCAGACTTTCACTTCCACTTGATTGCTTTATAAAAATGTTTTCTGTTTTTATTGGATTAACCTATTATTGTTAGCAATGCACATATATCTAATTCATAGTGTTGGTGCTTATGCTTTCCCTTAAGCTGTTGTGGCTATGTAACATGGTCTAGAGAGTCACAGCTCGCTGGAATGGATGCTTCTCTAGTAATGATGACGGCAGTTGATTGTCAAGTGGTTGAGGGAAAACAAAAACACAAATAGTATCAAATACAGGATATTCCGTTTTTTCTTTACTTTTTTTAACTTACGGAAACCATGGAAATATGTGACAGTTTCTTCCTGCTAGGGTGGAAATTTAAGCTTGTCTTTATTTTTTGTCGGAGCAACCTGGTTGATTTGTTTCTTTAGGGTTCTTTCTGGCTCAGTGATCGTTTTGACGTAAATTACTCGATTGAGACCGAACACTCTCACGCACACACGCACACACACACACACACACACACACACATATATATATATATATATATATATATATATATATAAAGGATACAGTGGTCCTGTTGCCTAATGTTTACTAGTGAAGGAGAATGAAATTGCCGACTACAAACCAGCTGTACAAAATTGACATTTTGTCATATTGTGCCCTAGGCGATGGTGTTAGGTAAATTAATAGAAGAAAGCACCTATCTTATCTTGTTACTGCAAGTAGCTAAAGAGAAGAAAAAACTGATTTCAAATACTGTTTTGAAAAATATGTTGGACACGAATGAATTCTTTTTCTTTTAGCAGCTCACCCTTAAAATGTGACTGGCTCTAAATATGTGTACATCTTTCCAAATAAGTCAATCGTTGAGGAATTCCGACAGTTCATATTTAACACGTATTACCATTCAAGTTTAAAGTAAAATAAATGAAATGACATTTAACACTACTCAGCGTTCCCGAGCTGGATTGTCATGTATTTTTGCTCGATTCTGTATGCAATAGTCACCAGTTTCGTGATTAAGATAGTTCTGCAATTGTCATCAAAGGCAGCGTTGTTTTCCAACTCCGATAAAAAGCCGATATTTCTAATTAGGTTTTATCATCAATCTTTCTGTTCATTATACTTTCAAATTGACATTAGGTGACTTTTATTCCTCTCATTCCTCTCAATCAAAACGGAATCGTCCATAATTTATCTGAGGTGATGACATGGCGTAAATTCGTACATATGCGTTCATGTCTTATCCTTTTAATTTTATAGAATACTAATTTCTAAAAAAATATGCTATGATCATTTAACTGCAAAAACAAACCAGGGCAAATAATAAATGTGTTCAGGGGTTTAAAGTTAATATGTTGGAGTGCAATTTATGTAAATGATGTAAACATTAAACCTTGTGGAGACTCGCATCTTAATTGATATAATGAATACACAAACACACCCACCCACACACACACACACACACACACACACACACACACACACACACACACACATATATATATATATATATATAGCATTAAATCTACAAAATTACTTATCGAAATTCTTAAAACCAATAAACTCAAACCTCGATGTGGAAAATTTATTTACAAATGTTCCAATTCTAGAAACAATTAGTATTATCATAAATAATATTTACCACCACCCAACCCTCGTTCTACTCAAAATCAACTCCAATACTTAACGAAAAATACATTTACTCTTTATTACTGAGGTACCATTTCACGAGCCTCATGGGAATATATACATCCAAAAGGATGGAATCGCGATAGGGTCAGTTTTGGGACCTATTTTCAGTAAATTTTACATGTTAAGCCTTGAAATAAGTTTTTCTTTTTTAAACTAATATATATTTAAGATATGCAGACGGCATACTCCTTCTCACGAATAGCATTGATAAAATTAACATAATACGAGAGACTTTTAAAAGTAACTGCGTTCTTAACTTCATACGAGCGATCAGTATCAACAATAAAATCCCATTTCTCGGGGTTTTAAAAGACACAAGCAATATTGACGGATTTACCACCTAAACCTACCAACATTAATCCCTGCACCCTCAATTTCCATAGTGAATGCCTAAAGGACAATTATAAAAACATTTATTTCCAGAACAATACTAATATCTTCCTCTCAAACTATTTCTCAGAATGAACTTAAATATAAAGCAAACACATTTTAATAATGGGTTTCCCAACTCCATGGTCGACACAGAAATTAAATTCTGCATTAATAAAAGTGAACAACATAACACAGACAATACCCTAAGCCATAAACAATCAATAAACCTTTACTAGAAAAAAAAAACAATTTCATAATGATTATAAGATAAATGAATATATGTATATTAGAAAACCTGATGCTAAAAATGTTTGCCCAACTGATCCAACAATTTTTTTAGTGCATTGTTGTATAAGTTCTTTTTGCTGATAATATTACGATGTTGGATGAGTTGTCTGATAGTCTACGGCAAATGGATATTAGTATCTGCTTGATGATTGTGGGTGGATGGGTGGTTTGATGATGTGTGTATATAAATAGGTGTGTTTTTCATTTTTTGAAAGATTTGAATGTTCCTTTTTCTAAATTTAGTTATGTCTAGAAAGTTTATTTTTAAATTGGGTTTAATGGTAATTTTGAATATCTAAACACATTACTCGCTTCGTTAACCTGTCTTAATCTTTGATACACACTTGATAACCGAACTGAAGTGGAAAAATTATTTATTGAAATTAAAGCAAGCAAAAAATAAATCAAAGTAGAATTTCAAACTTATTATTTGGGAAATTATTTTGTCACAATTCAAATCATAAACTTATACAGTGTAGACTATGTTTTAATATTCAAAACGCCATGTGGGGTGAAGAATGCGATGACTGAACCCCCTACAAAAGGATCAAAGCTCCCACCAGCATCACAATGAGTGGTCTTGGCTATCTGCGGGTGAGACTCTAGTCCTGGAGTACTTATTTATTTTCTATTACTCCCAGGCCTACTCTGACCCGGAGTGATGGTACATTTTCGGGTCTCATCAATGAGTGAAATGTATTTGTTTTAATTTAATTCGTATTCGATAGTATGCAAGTACTATTGTTATACAGACTCCTTACGATGGAGTTGATTACAGCACTCCCAGTCGAAAGAAAATGAAATGTCCAGAGTATATAAAGTATATTGATCATAGAGTATCTGTAATTGGAATATTACCATGTTGGAAAATTATATAAAATGTTGTTATATACAAGTTCAAACAAGATTGATAGGTCATGCTATTCTTACGAATTACTCAACAATACGTAAGCAATTGCTTCATAGCCTACGCCCTCAAGTCATACGATACGAAGTTGAACACGCACTTCGTTACAAGTACAAATTAAAGAATAATTGTGAATGCCTTTCTTTGAAAATTGATAGCTGAAAAGAACTTTTGCTTTCGCATGTTGCTTGAAGAAGTGAGTGTTTCAAAAATTTAAATTCCTTCGAAATAAAGAGATTATAAAATGATAATCGAAAAAGAAATCACCAAACAAATAAAAATAAACAATCCAATAAAAAAGAAAAACGATGTAGCTTCTAGGTATCGATCACTCTGCATATCTAATGTGTCGAAGATTTTGTAAATCAAAGACGGAACGTACTTTTGGCATTCAAAAATATGTTTCCTTGACCCAGAACTTGAACATTTGCTTTTGGGATTTTTCACACACACACACACACACGCACACACACACACACACATACACACACACACACACACACATATATATATATATATATATATATATATATATATATATATATATAAACTACACCGATTCACTAATATAGTTTTTTTTTGCAAATAACTTTCCTATTTCTCATTCGATCTTTAAAGAAATGGACAGTTCATTTTTAACTGTAATATATGTAATTGATATTGCATATTCGTTTTTAACAGTAATATATGTAATTGATATTGCATATTCATTAACAGAAATATATGTAATTGATATTGCATATTCATTTTTAACAGTAATATATGTAATTGATATTGCATATTCTCACTGATAATTTCAATTTATTCTATTATTTACATATGAGATTATCTTATGACTATTCTCAGTGTCAAAGTATTGAAATGAAAAGCGTGAATTCTTTGGTGTTCATCGTCCATAAATCGCAATTGTTAAGGGTACGTCGGAAGCAAAAAAAAATATTCATGCGTTGTGGGAAGCTGGAAAAAACTCAAATTGAGATGATTGTACATGTGGGATGTTCTGAAGTTGCTATCTTGAAGATAAAAAGAACTTATTCAAAACGGTACAACTGCGGTTTCAAACTCATGGCAACAGTTAGAGATTAGCGTCAGCTTAATAAGATCCTTATTTACAATCAACAATCCAATTGTGGTGCACTTTCTATAGACTGGAATGATATAGCTTTAGCTGTTATACTATCCACAACACTCTGGAGATTCCACCAACTCGGATATGACAGGAGGATACCGATTTAAAAGCTATTACTAACATCTAAACAAAAGGTGTTCAAGAGATCATCAAAATTGTCTTTTGATAAATGAAACCAAGTTATCTTTAGTGATGGATCAACATACTATATTTCCTTTGGTGATCGTAGCGCAAGCGTGTGGAAAAACATGTGAAAGACATAATGACAAGTGCGTGCAGAAAGAAAAGCTTTGTGTAATCCTCAATAGCAGATCACGAAAATGCAATCCATCAAATCTTGAAAAATTGAAGAGAGTCATTACTAAAGAGCAGAAATCGGTGCCACCCGAGACTTGTCATGATTCAATTAGTTCGTTTCAAGAAAGGAAAAGAAAAAATATTAAATAGTTCTTTAAAATGGTTCGTTAATACATACTTTTTCTACATGAAAAAAGCCCCTGCTTTTTATGTTTTTGTTACTTGATATAATAATCTTCATATTTCAAAATTACTTATAAAAACAACAACCCTGGTTTACTAGTGAAATACTGTCAGATTATTTTCATTTATCGAATTGATATTCTGATAAGAGTAAACTGTGAAAATTTCGACCGATGCAACCAAGGAATATAAAAGTTGTTCACCAAAAGGAAAATATTCCATTTCACTGAATTGGTGCAGCATATGTACAGTATTTTCATTATAATATAAAACAATGTGAATTAAGATCACTCATGAATGAGTTTCATACACGCTATATTTAGGTCAGTGGGTATTCACACGTTTGAAGTGATCTATCTATCTATCTATCTATCTATATATAGATATATATATATTACATTACCCGAGGTCTCATGCTTTATGCAATCATCTGACAAAGTGAGAGATTTAAAAAAAACCAAAAAACATTAATATAGTCGATTTTTTTGTGTTGGTTGTGTTGGAAGGAAGGGTTTTCTTTTTGTGTATGTATGCTCAAGCTTGTGAGTTTTTGAAGGTTTGTGTTTTTTTCTATGTGCTGTCGCGTGCGCATACATATATACGTATATCTGCGTATAGAATGGCATGTATCTTTACATATACACACATATTTTCGCTTTCTCCAGGTGAAAAGGGGGTGAAACAAAATAAGAAAGTGTGAGACGAGAAAAGTGAGTGTGGGAATATGGTAAAAAGAACTGTTTCAATCAGAACAATATTTTTCTCTTGATCCTTCCCCTCTTCTTGCTAACTTAAGGTTTATTAGATATGAATAGAAATGTCTATTTCGTGGTGATTTTTTGAATGATGATGATGATGATGATGATGATTAAAATTAGGGTCACAAATATTCCCATGTAATATATACATATATATACATATATTATAAGTGTTGGTCGTCACTATCTCACTTCGTGGGTTTCTTGCAGATCAAATGTGGTATAATTTTGAGATAATAATAATAATAATAATAATAATAATAATAATAATAATAATAATACGTAAATATATATTAGTTTTTATAAATATTTAATAGCAGGGAACCTTGTCTACGACCACGGATTTTATGCCGTCTTATAAACGAAAATCATCAGGCTGAGAACGACAGATATTGGAGAAATGGAAAAAAATCGAAAAATGCAGTCAAAAGAACCGTAGGATTATTTAGAACTCTTTATGTGCATGTGTGTGCGTGTGCGTGTTCGTGCGTATGTTTTGTAAGTTATATTTGCGTATGATTGTGTGTGGACGTTCAAGTGATATTTATTTAGTATTTGCCTGTATGAAAATGCATGCATATAAAGGAATTTTTTACTCGGTCAATCTGTCGCGATTTTGGCTACACATCGTGCTGCATATATTCAGGAGTACAACCTCAAAATTGTCGCGCAGCGCATGTATCTTCATATACACACATACTAAACATCAGTTATACGTCCACGGGCAATAATACGCAAATATACGCTACACAAACACACAGAGGAACACAGACAATGAGTTCTACACAATCCTAACGTTCTTTTTATAGCATCTTTCGATGTTCTCAATTTCTACAACATTTTTTTCTCAGCCTGATGATTGTCGTTCATAAGATGGCATGAAACTTGTGGTCGTTGACACGGTTCCATCCTAATAAGTATATGTATAAAATATAAATTTACTATATATATATATATATATATATAATAATGATAATGATAAAAAAATAAATATATATTACATATATATTTAATCCGTCGAAAATATTGTTCTGCAATTGGTTCGACATAACCACATAGTTATTTACTGACGACCAACACTATCGTAATATATATATATATATATATATATATATATATATATATATATATATATATATATATATATATATATATATATATATATATATAACTGACCTATATTAATATTGAGTACTCTATTTAGTAATACCGCAAGTTAGTTCCACCATTGACTCCCTTAGTGAGAGAATGCAGTCTCCTGAGGTTAAACAGATCGTCGTCAAGACGGTAGAGGATGTATATAGAACATCATCCTCAAGGCCCTCTTTGATCTGTTTCAGCATCATGCTGAAAAAGATGTTGAACAGAGTCGGTGTCAGAATACATCCTTGACAATGGGGAAGGAATCGGGGAGGTCTCTGTTCAACCTAATTTGTCTTTGCTGGTCTTTGTCAGGTTGTATAACCATACTAAGGAACTTTGGAGGGCAGCGAGGTTCTCTATGATCATCCGCAGTCCCTTTTTGCTCACTGTGACGAACGCTTTGGTCAGGTCCACAAACGCCACTCACAGTCTTTTGCTCTGCTCCCAGCATTTCTCTTGGAGCTGTCTGAGGACGAATACCATGTCTGTGGTGACCCTCTTGGCTCTGAACTCACACTAGGTTTCTGGTAGATGGTCTTCAGCGATAGTGGTTTCCAATCTGTTTAGGAGCACACGAGCAAGTATTTTTCCCGCGATGGAGACTAGAGTGATCCTCGATAGTTGGAGCAATCTGGCTTTTCTCCCTTGTTTTTGTACAAGGTGACGATGATTAAATGTCGGAAATCAATTGGAAGTTTACCCTACTCCCTACAACAGAAAATGAGTTCGTGGAACTTACTGTGTAATGCTAGTCCTCCTTCTCTCAAGAGATCTAGAGAAATCCCGTCGACTCCCGCTTCCTTGCCACTCCTCAAATGTTCAATAGCTTTGAATATTTCATCCAGTTTTGCTTTGGTTACTTTAGGATGCGTAGAACTGTTGGGTCCCGGACGACATGGTCAGTGCTAAAGTGAGATTGAGCCTCAGTAGCCATACCAGACCAGACCTTTAACTGCACTTTCTGCAGCCGGACTTGCCTGTCCTGCATCGGCTTAGTAAGCCATCACCATGCCTGCAGTCGATGTGGACAGCCTCCTTCGTAAATCTTCGTTCACGAAGTCTAGCCAAGAAAAAAAAAATATATACGTGGTTCCTTCAATAAGTTGCAAGACTTTTTTTTGAAAAGACATTTAGAATTGTCGCAGACTCTTGAAAATTCAATATGTTAACTGACGAATTTTTATTATTTCAGGTTCAAATGAACAGGTTCAGCAGGAATTGGAATACACCCTACTAAAGCCTGGTTGTCACAGCTGGTGAATTTCAAAAAATGCAATCTGGACGTGAGGACACTTTAGAAAGACCATATGCGATAAAATCATTTTTTAAACTTGGAAAAAAATGCCAGAGAAACGTATGGAATGCTTCAGACTGCTTTTGGACCATCTTTGCATGAATTCATAATCAGTTTTCGAGTGGCATAAGAAATTCAAGGAAGGCAGGAAGTCTGTGAGGGATGATGAGAGGTGTAGGAAGAGTAAGATAGTCATTACACCTGATTTGATTGGTCAAAGGGTTAGGGTTAGGGCTACTGTGTTGAGGTTTTAAGGGAGTTCAGGAAGAGATTCCGTCGGAAAAGGCCAGCACTGTTCAAATCGGCTCAGTGGCATTTCCACCAGGACAATGCACCACAACTCCATCGTTGTCACAGACTATTTGACCAAGCTGACAAGAAGTCAGTTCCTTAGCCTCCCTATAGTCCAGACCTTGCTCGCTGGGACTTTTGGCTATTCCCTAAGTTCAGAGGCTGTCGTTATGAGACAACTGAGAAGATGAAAGAAACTGTGACGAAAGTCATTGATATGCTCACACAAAAGGACTTCCATGAGGCCTTCCAGAAGTTGTTGGAACGGTACAACAAGTGTATTGTAGCCATAGGAGATTCCTTCGAAGGGGACTAGAGTTTCATGAGTATACTATAAAGAAAAGTGCCCATACGAAAAAAGTCTGGAGACTTATTTGAGGATCCACGTATATATATATATATATATATATTATCTCCTGTCGCAGTATGACATATATATGTTAGTGATAAATTTAAAAAAAATTACATTTGGATACGATCTTTTGCGATTTCAGCTTAATGTACCGTAGAGCGTTAACAGAGCCTTAAAAATGTGTATCCATTCTTGGCCGGGAACAAGCCAGAGGAATATCTGGGAAAAGTCTCAACCTCTTCTGTCATGTTAGTTAATCATTAAAACCGGCTTCAGAGCAAAAGACTAATCGATCCTTGCTAGAAGCTGATTCACTTAGTGTATATGTGTGTGTGTGTGTGTGCGCGCACGCACGCGCACGCACGCGCACGCGCGCGTGTGTGGTTGTGTTTGTGCATTTTATTAAAGAGAACTGACTGTTTGTGTCTGCCAACTCTATCTTTAATTGACTTAAGTCGTTGGATGGTGTAGTATTTGTGAAACATATGACAATTTCCTAAATTCATTCTATCATCAATTCAAAGCACTAATACGGAGATTCGAATGGGTCACAAATAAAATAGATTGACAGGAAGTGTCTGGCCTATTTAATCAAACCAGTTTACATGAGAAAAGACCTCCCTCTCTCTCTCTCTATATATATATATATATATATATATATAAGCACACACACGCACACAGACACACACACACACACACACATTGTGTGTGTGTGTGTGTATGAGTTTGTGCGTGTGTGCTTGTTTGTGTATTGTTTATTCTAACAGAATCATTGTGACCCTTGTGAAGCAACCAATTTTTATTAATGATTGTGTTGTGGTTTCAGTTACAATTTCATATTATAATGAGGAATTGCTTACGCCATAGACAACATTTCTCTAGTTACTCCTAACTGGAGATTCATACTTATTTCATCACCATTATAGAGGATTTACTTCGTGATTTAAATTCAGAATTATCCTTCCTCTATACTGGTTGCCAGGCACGGCTGCCATGTTAGTGGATGAACGGGTGAATCGGAGAAGGGATTCATTCATGCCTTTCCATAGAGTGAAATGAATAAAATGTCTCGGGCGGAATTCGAATTATCGATTTCAGCATCCAAATATTAACTCTCAAGATAACTGCACAATCGAAAATTCTTTCACTCTTTCTTTCTCTTTCCCTTTTTCTCTCTGTCTCTGTCTGTCTTACTCTCTCTCTCTCTCTCTCCATATATATAACCTGAAATACTTTGGGTTTTATCCTGTTCTGCTGCCGGTATTGAACACTTTTATTGATCTTTTTAAAATACGCTTTGAAAACAAGCTTGTTCACACACACACACACACACACACACACACACACACACACACACACACACACACACACACACACATATATATATATATATATATATTGATACAGAGTAAAATCTCTCAATAATAATACACTCCTCCCAGTAGAACAACATATTCACTTAACCGACCTTGACTTTTACAGAGACTCTAAATTCAATATAAAAGAGAAAAAAGTTATCAAATTTAAAAAACTATCAAGATAAATGTATATAAAGTCTTGAAACACTTACCCCAAAGGGATTCAACAACAATTTAGCTCGCCCCACAAATATTACATTGAACCCTAATAACCTCACAAAATATTTTTAAAAATCAGTTATTTTAGAGACTCATCTGCCTACTTAACGACATCTTCAAGAACGAAACATGCACACAAAAAAACAAAAACAAAAACAAAACATAAACAAAAAAAAATCAAATTATATTCAAACTCTCGCAAAATTGAAGGATATAGTCATTAAGTTAAACTGCATATCCCAAGTTTTATGAAGCCAACTTCTGGCTATTCATAAGTCTTTCAGTCTTGAAATAAACATCTTTTGACGATCGCCGAAAACGTATGGAATAAACAAATTCATTAAAAAACATAACTTTTATGAGCTCGTTCTTTCATTCATAATCTCTCTCTATCTATCTATCTATCTATCTATCTATCTATTATCTATCGATCTATCTATCTATCCATATATATATATGTTTGTGTGTGCGTGCGCGCGCGTGTGTGTGTGTATTTGTGCGTGTATGTGCACGTACAATTACCCAGTATGTCAGATATTTACATTAAGATAATTCTTGGTTTCTTTTATGAAAGATTATCACGAATAATCCTGCGATACAAACAAATAAAATCTATGCGTTTTATTTCCATATTTATGCCTAACGCTCATAATTTCGTAAGTTAGCCTGCCTTCTTCGATTTTTTTATTCTTTCTGTCCAATATTTTCATTAATGTGTTATATCTTGCATGTTTGGCCCCTTTTTTGTATCCTTTTCTACATTCGTTTATGTATTTTCCATACATGTAGAAATGTATTTAAAAATTAATTATTTTATTTATTTGCTTTCTTTACTATTTTCTGCTTTGTTTCGTCTTTTTTATCTTTATATTCTCAAATTGTTGTAAGTGATGAAGTAATTCTTTTTTATTTAAATTTTGTTTTGATTTTGATTTTATTTTCCTCTTACTTAAATTTGAGTTACAAATTTTTACGTTATCTTTTTTCTTTTGTTTCTATTTTTTTTGTTTCTATTTTTAGCTTTTGCCATTATTTTCCCTTCATTTTGAATGTTCTTAACCTCTAAGTTTTTCTCTTCTTCTTTCGATTTCTTAGTCACTTTCTGTTTGGACGATGTTTTTATTCTGTTTCGTGTCTTTCTATTTTTTTTTTTTTTTTGCCCACTCTGCTGGGCCTGTAAAATACACCGTCTGCAGCACTGCAGAGGAGTAACCCCCCAGTAACAAGTGTCCCGGGTATGAGACTAAACAATCTGATTGTGAGGTTCCAGTCGTGCCGGATATGGTTTGGTTTGGTTACTTTGTTTAATGGCATATTAACCTTTGTAAGTTGTTTGGTGTCTAAAGCTACTCTCCAAGAAGAAATGTAGTGGTACTATTTAACCTATAGCTAGGAGGATAAGGGAGTTCATCCCTTTTCCAAGAGTATTTGCCCGAAAGTGAACGTAATATTGCGACTAGAGTACGAACTCTCTTACTACGATTCCGCAGTCCATCACTTTAACCATTACACCATTAGGACACTCCTAGTGGTGTCGAAACTTTAGGGAAGGCGGAGCATCCCTTCATTGGCATCACTACCGGGTCGACTTTTGCCCGGAGTGGTAGTACCTGAGAGGGCCATATATATGAGTTAAATAGGATAAGCTGCTTACTTATACTAAAAGGAATTGTTTGAATTAGAACTCATGATAATATCTTTTAAAAGAAATGTGTTTGACAACTAAATTATGTATTTATGTGTATTCAAACTGCGTACTTATTCTAAACTAAATTGTTTGATATGGAAATATTTTTGTATGCTAAACTGAATTGTCTTAAATAGAACAGGTTATTTGCATAAAAATGGATTTTGGCATTAAATAACCTACAAAGGTTGATATGCCATAAAACCTAAACAACGAACCAACAATTTTTTCTCTCTCTCTCTTCCATGCGTGTACATCAATATTTAGTCATTTTACCTAATAAATTTCCCAATTTTGCTTTTTCTTTAAGTTTTTTTCTCGTTTCATAATCCTTTTTCTTCCGTCTTTTTTCCTTCTTTTTCGTTTTGATTCCTTTCTTTATTTTTTCTTTCTTTACTTCCGTTATTTTTCTTCGTTACCTTCATCTTTCTTTCATTTTTTTCATCCATCTTTCTTCATCCTTTCTTTCTCATTCATCGTTATTTATTGCATCATTTCACCGTTCCTACTCTGATTCATAATGTCATAATTTATTTCCTCTTTCTTTTTTTCTTTCTTTCTTTCTTTCTTTCTTTCTTTCTTAACTTGTTATCAATTTCCTCTTTCTTTTTTCAGTAATTCTTTCATTCATTCCATCTCTCTTTTTTTTCTCTCTCTTTCCCAATTACTGTTTCATTATTTCCTTACTTTCTTATACTTTATTTCTTTCTATCATAATTTTTTTCGTTCATCGTTCTTACTTATTATTTTCCTTTTAGTTCATTGGTTCTTATTTGTCCATTCGTTTCATTTTTTCCTTTTAATTTTCCTTACTGTTTGTGTCTCTTTCCTATGTAGCCTTGACCAAGTCGCAGGTCAATATTTCCCGCTGTTATTGACACTTTCTAATTATGTTAGACTCGGGACACGGCATCGGATAGGTCTCAGAAGTGCAAATAAAATAACGGTCTCTACATACGTCTCAGTGTGCTGTGAATAAACAATAAAGAGCGTAGAGAAAGCGAGAAGATGATAGGGGAGACGCTGCAAGCACGTATATAAGTTTTGCAACATCAATTCAAAGATGTAATCAACTGCAAAGCCCAAAGGATAAATATTTCAATGTTTCAGAAAGACATATCGTTCACCGTAATATTCTGCCCGTTCCGAACATTGTGAATATATAAAAACTATTCACACAAACATATCCTATAGAGTTGAAGAGGGATCACAACGCTATAGAAAAAAAACATAAAATGGGTCTTTTCATGTTTTCTGTTTTTAGGAATATCGACTTCCTTTCATTATTATCCTTAAATTCTATCAGCGCTTATCTGCAAGGAATTTACCTAATGCTACTGAGTTTTTATACACGACTCAGTTGCTGAAGATGCTGCCAATGGAAAAGAAAGCGTATTGAAACAAAGCCCTGAAATAAATAAGAAAATTACAGCCTGAATAAAACTAATACGTTGAAAACAAAATACATGAAGCATACAGATATGTTAAACATCATCACCAAATCCTTTCACAGAGCTAAAAATGTTGATGTACGGATAGTTCTTTTATAAAATCAGGGAGAAAAGCTTTTCAAAAGCTAAAATATGACGTGATAACTAATTATTAGTCGAATAAATTTTAATAATCAAAAAGCATATAAGCTACAACATTGTGGTGGAGCTGTGAGGGTTATATGGGCCACATCACCAAAAGGTTTATTTCCTTTTACCACTCAGTTGACTGTGATTAAGATACGCTGACTGCATTCTCTCTTTAGAGGTAACACTCCACAAAAAGAGCATTTGTGATGTGCCACTGGGTGGCATCCGGTAGTACGATAAAGTTTTGGAATTTTAGATGAATATAAAGTACTCTTTCCTTGCTATTACTCCCAGCTTCATACTGACACAGAGTGGTTGTAGCTGTTAGAATCCCATGTATTAACTTATGCTTGGAAAGAGACATTTAGAGGATCATGTGAGCCGTGAACAAATGAGCATTCATTTGAATAATTATATTTCACCAAGAATAGATAAATGTATGTACAAATTATGAGTACGAGACAAATACACTTGGTACTCTAAAACTGTGGTGAGAGTTCCTTTGGTGCAGTGGCTAGAGTATTGTACTCCAACATTGAGATAAGTGAGTTTAAACTCCAGTCATGCCATCAAGTTCACTTTCGGAATAATTCTCTTGGGAAAGGTATTAACCTTCATATTTCCCCAAATATGGGTTACTGTTCGTATACAAAGATGTATTTGACAATAAAAACACCCACGAAAGTTGATATGCCATTAACAAAGAAAACCAACCCAACTGCAACAGACTATATAACTGTACAAATTTTCATTACAGACAAATTAAAAAGTGTGATTTAAGGACAATGACTGCAGTGGAACATTGAAAATATAAATGGTTATGATTTATAACTTAATGGAATTCCCTCATTAAATGGGATCTGCCATTAAATAAACAAAACTTATGTATAATTGTATTATTTATATAAGAACGTTGACAAGATTTAATTACATTGATTAAGCGATTATGGAGTCGATATTCAGTAAAACAAAGCAAACTAAACCATTTTATTTGGAAAAGCATTGTGAACAGATAAGTGCATTTATTTCTAAACTTCCATGTCTCAAAATCATAGAGAAATCTATCAAGCACCATAAGAAATACATCTAGCGAAGTGTATTAATACTGGGATAAGTCAAAGTCTTACAATATTTCGGTAGCGTGCTAGTTAGTGACGGGTTCACCACTGGACTAAAGCAGATCAAACCGTGGTAGGTACCCGTTGAGGTCGGCAGTATAGCTTTACTTGCTGTTCTGACACGTTGAGCATTTCTTTATTCTATGTTTGATTTGAAAGCCGCATAGATGAACGTACATATCAGTCTAATGCGGGAACAAATGCTTTATATGTACGAAGTGGGGCTTAACATTTGTTTTACAAAAGATGAAAGTGCAGTTGATCCCAATAAAGTAACCATGCTGTTAAAGAAATCCCGATTAATTTGCTTGGATCTCGATGACCAGGCAAGCTTAGATAAGCCCAGAACCGTTGAATCCGAGGCTGTGCTCCAAATCATTGCCTGAATTTTGGTATAAGATCACAAAAATAGAGTTCTTAATCAGGATCGAACTTACTACTCAGTTATAATCGAGCTTATTTGCTATTATTCTCTAACATTATATCCAAGTTATAATCAAGCTGGTTAATATATTAATCTATGACAAGATGCCCAAGTTATTCAATTAAGTTGTGACACGATGTCATGTGTATGGGACATACAGTAAGAATCGAACTCATAGATGTTGGTCAGACAAGCTAACTGGCTAAGGAAGTATATATTTCACCAACTCTCTAATGATGAACAGGGGAAACAAGGTCGAGCTTTAACCAGAGTAATGCTGATTTGAGTCCAGTGTTTTCCATCTATGAGGTGGCTTGCCTATCCGAGGCCAAAGAACACAATTTGCCTTATTATTTACCCATTCCTGAGAAAAGAAGTTGGTTCATGCTTTTCATAAGGATATTAACACATAGAGAAAGGCCACATGATCTAGTTGGAATTTAATGATCCGTTTCTATTTCAATGTTCCATGCAATTTTATGCCGATCATTTTTATGGCAGATTCTTGTTTTTGCACATATCATTTCTCAGCTTGGCCGGATTTAATTCTTTGTACAATATGAAGAGGATGATATCTCCCTCCTAGTTATGCCTACCCTGGTATTTATTTTGCGCTAATTTGCTGTGTTCCCATATGTGGTTATCTCTTTTATATCTCTAAACGGGGAGTGTCCTTGTGGTGTAACTGTTAAGCGCAGGCCTGTGGAATCGTAGTATGTGAGATCGAACTCCAGTTGCGCTATTACGTTCACTTTCAGATATATGCCCTTTCGAAAGGTAAACACCGCTTATCCTCCCAGCTATGGGTTACATAGCATCACTGCTGTACTTCTAGAAGTATGGCTTTAGAATTGAATAACCCACGAAGATTGATATGCCATTAAGAAACCAAAGAAGCTTCAATCACCACATAACCTTTATTATTACAATTATTAAATAATAATAGTTACTTTAAACCATATACTAGTACAAACATTACATTAGCATAAAATAACCGAACGAGGCTGTCATGACGTAAAGAACTATCATCCGAGCAAGGAGATTTGACACGTGATTTTAAAAAGGTTCCAATATGTCTATACAATATTTTTTTTAAATTATATTGTCAAAGAGATACTCTATGTATACAATAAGTGTCATATGTCTCATGTTGTTAATAAGAGTTCTGATCATGCAGGCATTGCTTTCCTAATAATACTCTTAAATCATTTTGTTACTTATAATCAATGCGTTTTTTAGTGCTTCACTTCCTGATGATGACATGAAATCTGTATCTTCATGCGTCATATGACTACTTAATTGTTTTTCTGGTGAATTATTTCACATTATTATTATTATTATTAGGAAAAAAAGAAAAAAAAAAGAAAAAAAAAGGAAAAAGAAAACCTGCGTGAATCTATTCGGTTACGCGTTCTTTCTGCTTGCTATGGCCTCAAATAAGCTTCTATCATAGAATGAAAAAAAATCTCGTTTCTTATGTCTCAGTTTTAGGATTAGAAACAAACAAACATTGTAAATCTCTTTAGTCTAAAATATTATTTTGTGTCATATATCTCCCTTAATCTCTCAACCTATCTGTAACTAACTATTCCATTCTATTCCTCTCTCCTTTTTCCTCTCTGTCAGTCTGTCCGTCTGTCTTTCTCTCTCTCTCTCTCCCTATATATATATATATATATATAACGCTAACATCATCAAAGCGTTTATATAAACATGTGTATGTGTACGCTTTACCCTAATCACACAAAACATCATAAACGGATAGATTAATGATAAACACGAAACTTAAACCAGTCGCTAAAATAAAGCCTCAAGGGAAAATTTAGTAGATTGTTTTGTTCGTAATCTTCTCTTTTTGGAGGAACATTTAGTCCTTGATTAGTTCTGTTTATAAAAATCAATGAACAGAAGGAAGCTCCTTAAGGTCCGACCACTGAAAATTCTGTGCGCATGCGTGTTCTTCCTAATTTCTAAATATCTATCCTCTAATTCTTTGTATTTAATATAAGAATTGCCATTGTTATTATTTATTATGATTTGATTATTATTATCAGTTCTAGTGGGAGTTACTACTACTACTTCAGCTGCTACCGCAGCAGCAGCAGTAGTAGTAGTAGTTGTAGTAGTAGTTCTGGTCATGTGATGGTTGTCGCGGTAACCGTAGTAACTGCAGTTTTAGGATTAGCTAGAGTGAGAGTGTTTAAAACTAGTCGTAACTGACGGATTAGATTGAATATGTAAAAAAGCAGCACACTATTTTGTGTTATAAACGGTTTTAGTTATACTGTTGCATGGTTTCTATTCTACGATATTTTTCAATTATTTTACTTCTAATTGCTGCAGCAATCATGGCAATAATTGTGACGCTATGGTTTCACAATATGTGCGGTTTTCCTGCAATGTCTAGATATTTTTTTTACAGTTTTTTTTTAATTCTTTCCATTTTGTGGTATGAAGGAAAACCAAATTTACCATGTGATCACATTTTCGTGTTTTTCCTATTGTTAAACAAAATAAAATTAAACGCAACCATTACCTCACCTCTGTTTTACACCCGATCTTATCCACAATTAATTACGACGATGTTTCATATCTCCGAACACGCGACACGGTCAGCTTTTATCAATGTAGATATAACCATAAAAGAAGAGAGAAAGACAAGTCGACTTCGACCCAGCTTATATAGTTCACAATCTGCATCCTCCACACCAATCAGATTACTCATCCCTAAACTAATTCACATCACAGTTTTCTCATATATAAACAAAGTTTTCCACATGTTCTTCTTATTTGTCCTATGAGCAAGTTATTCACACCAGTTTTAACCGTGTTTCTCTTCTTTCTGATTGAAGTCTAAGTGACAGCAATTCTCTTCCGATCTCCAGGACTTCCTAAGTACCTAATCTGATGGTAACAGTGCTGTGTTTCGGATTTTCTCAATTCTTTCCCTAATCTCTATTTCGAGCAATCTCTCTTTTTAAGAAGAAAAAAATTATACATATCTTGGAATTTAGAATCGAATAACAGCAAGCAAACAGAGATGAAAGAAAAAATCCGAAAGAAGTATCTCAGAAGAAACAAGAAAACTTAAGGAAACGCAACTCTGCTGAAGAAACCTCATGTAATGAATATGTAAATGGGTAGTCTCCCTTGAAAACATATAGAACCTTTTTAAATTCATCAAGTGGGGAACTCAGACAGATAGGCCATAGAACAAGAAAATTAATGACGATAGTCAAGGCGGTATAACACGAGTGATAATTGGACAGCCTCTGGGTCAAGAAAAGCAGAAAGAAGTGTTCTCGTAAATATTAAGGAATGCATGGACGCAATAATTCAGAGTCCCGATGAGTCTACAAAAAGAACCCTGAGAAGCTTCTTAAATCAGTTAAATAAAAAAAAATAACTTAAAAAAAATAGAAAACAGCAATAAAAGAAAATATAGAGAACAAAAAATTTAAACAAAAAACTGTACATGTAGTTCTAGAGAATAATTAAGAACATTGCACACGTGATGACTTGGACAAGGTTAAGAAGAGGACACCTAAAAGAAAGAAACGCAGTAACAGTGCAAAATAAAACCATAAGAACTAATCATATTAAAACAAAAATTGCTAATAGGCAGGAGAATAGGAATTGTCGGTTATATTGTTACAGATATAAAACAGTTAATCATATAATAAACGAATGCAATATATTGTTACAAAAAAGGATACAAAAGTACCCATGACTGGGTAGAAAATATAATGCACTGGAAATTGTGCGAGAGATTAAATTTTACCATGCTGACAAATGATATGTACTCAAACCAGAATATCTCCTTAGATATACCCATAAATTCTCTGGACATACGAATTATGATCTGATCATTAAATCCCAATCAGATTTCAGCTGACTACAGAGTAAAAATAAAAGACATTTGCTAGACATATGAAAAAATTGTGGAACATGTCGCAAATTGTTTGCGCTCTTGGATCAGTTGCCAAAATCCAAGAAAAGGGACTGGATAATCTGAAGATTAGAAAAATAATCGATACCTCAGCATAATTAAAATCAGCTAGAATACTTATTAGAGTCGTGAAAAGACTTGAAAAAACATCCTGTCACTCAGAAGTCAGTAGAAAACTACTCATTAAAGTGGATATGAAAACTTTCCCCTAAAGAACACAGACAGAATATTAAACCCTGGACGGGAAATTAGACTTGAAATACAGATAAGAAATTTACAATAAGAAGCGAACACGCTAAGATAGAGAAAAAAGCGAAAATATGCTGGGGTGAAAAGAGAAAATCAACACAGTAAGCAAAACAAACAACGAAGGAAGGAGCGAAACAGGAGATCAACCATACATTGATAAAAACATCCTCAAGTTTATGAAAACGCGACGGAAAAATCTAGCTATGGCGTGGACTGACTACAAAATGTCAAACGATGTGGTCCTTTAAAGCTAGATGATAGACTGTCTCAAAATGTACACATTAACCGACAAAGTCATAACGTTTATCGAGGAAACCATGAAAAGTGGAAAGTAGAATTGACAGTATGAGAAAAAAGCTTAGCTGAGGTGAAAATCCATAGAGGTATCTTTCAAGGAAATGCACTGTCACCATTACTATTTGTAAGAACGATGATTGCACTCAATCACAAACTTAGGTAAAGCACAGGAAAATACATACCAATTAATGTACATGAACAGCATCAAATTGTTTTTGTAAATATGAGCTGTATACTCCAATACAAACTATAAGAATATATAGTCAGGATATCGGAATATAATTTGGCATAGAAAAATGTACAATGTTAATAATGAGAAGCGGAAAAAGCAAATAATAGAAAGAATAGAACTTCGAACTAAAGAAAAAAAACCTTCAGGGAAAAGGGAACTTACAAGTACTTAGGAATATTGAAACCGGACACCATCGAACAAGATAAGATGAAAGAAAAAATATAAAAAAGGTAACTAATTTAAACGAGAAAACTACTTGAAATCATGTTCTGGAGCAGGAATCTCATCAATCTTACCTATACTACTTGTATGATACTCGAGGTCATTCTTGAAGTAGATGAGGGAAAAACTTCTACAAGAAAACTAATGATGATGCATAAGACCTAACATCTCAAAGAAAAAGTGGATATAAGGGACTAGTCAGTATCTAAGATAATGTCAATTCATCGATACAACGACGTGTAAACTACATAAAAAGAACAAAGAAAGACTAATCGCATCGACCAGAAATAACAACCCAAGGTTCAACAGAACAACAATAACTAGGAAGAAAAACGACTGCATGGATATTTCAAGCGACAAGCAAGCGAAATCTCACACGAGAAGACTTGGATATGGCTAAGAAAGAGAAACTATAAGAAAGAAATTGAATCCCTTATAATATTAGCACAGAATATTGCCATAAGAACCACATGCAGATAAAACGTAAGAAAATAGCAAATGTACTCGGGTCACCCTCGACTATGGTCACTAACTTTACTTACTTACATTATTGCAGTGATAGAGAAATACAAAAACATCCCCTAATCTCGGCTAGAAAAACTAACTTAGTAATAGTCAACAAACAAAAGAGAAACTACCAACGAGGGAACTTTGGCTGCTAGCAGATTAAAAATAAAAGAAAGTTAAAAGAGAAAGAAGGGCCTAGACCTTGCTGGAGAACTAAAAATATACGGGACATAAAGGTGACGGTTATAGCAATTGCAATTGGTGCACTCGAAACAATTCCAAAGGGATTGGCAAAGGGAGTTGAAGACATAGAAATCAGAGGACAAATAGAGACCATCATGACCCCAGCATTATTATGATCGGCCAGAATACTGAAAAGAGTTCTGGAGATATGAGGATCGTTGCTCTCACTCAGATCCCAGCGAAAGAGCATTAGCTAACGCTGGTGTGAATAACTCTGAAGGAATAATAATAATAATAATAATAATCTCAGAATATTCATGAGAAACCAAGATGAAAACTTTTTAGAGGATTTCTAGACCTGATGCCGAATATAGAGATCAATTCTGAACTCTATGCAAATAATACGCTATCATGTGTATGCATGCATGTGCGTGCGCATATACGAGGAGCCTACAATAAGTTTCCAGAATTTTTTGTACAGGCATTTAAAATTGTCGTAGACTCTTCAAAATTCAGTATGTTATTGCTGACTAATTTTTATGATTTCAGGTTCAAATGAACAACTACAGCAGCAATTGGAATACACCATACTAAAGCCTAATTGTCACAGCTGGTGAATTTCAAAAATGCAATCTGGACGTGAGGACACTTTAGAAGAACGATATGCAGTAAAATTCAGTTTTAAACTTGGAAAAAAAGCCACAGAAACATATGAAATGCTTAAGACAGCCTTTGGAGCATCTTGCATGAATCGAGCATCTGTTTTTGCGGGGCATAAGAGATTCAAGGTATGCAGGGAGTCTGTGAGGGATGAGGTGAGGTGTCAGCGGAGTAAGGAAGTCAGAACACCAGAGTTGATTGGCCAAATAAAGAATTTCACGGATAAGGACTGTCGTGTGTCTATCGAGACAATACGTGCACAGTTTGATGTCACTGTAGGAACTGTACACACAATCATTCGCGAGGAACTGAATATGCGGAAGATTTGCGCGAAGTTTGTTCCAAGGGTGCTCAGAGATGATCAGAAAGAAAGACCTTGTCATGACGGCAAGGAGATGGTAGAGTTGATCAATTCAGATCCTGCAGTTCTTGATGCTCTGGTGACCTGCGATGAAAGCTCAATATACCGTTATGACCCAGAGACCAAGAGACAGAGTTCCCAGTAGAAGCGTGCTGACTCTCCCAGACCCGAGAAGGACAGACAGAACCAATCCACACACGAACTTTTGATGATCCCTTTTTTTGAAAGCTCTGGCATGATCTACATGTACTAGGTTCCCACTGGATAGGCAGTCAACAATGAATACTATGTTGAGGTTTTAAGGGAGTTCAGGAAGAGATTCTGTCGGGGCAGTGGCATTTCCACCGGGACACGACTCCATCACAGACTATTTGACAAAGATGGGCATCAAGACAGTTTTTCCCCCTTCCTACAGTCCAGACCTTGCTCCCTGTGACTTTTGGTTATTGCCTAAGCTCAAGGAAAAATTGATGAGATGAAAGAGGCTGTGTGAAGGTCATTGACACTCAAACACAGGAGGACTTCCATGGGGCCTTCTAGAAGTTTTTGGAACGGTACAACAAGTGCATTGTAGCGGGAAGAGATTACTTCGAAGGGGACTAGAGTTTCATTTGTGTATTATCAATATAAGTGCCCATACCTAAACAGTCTAGAAACTTTTTTAATGAACCTTGTATATACACATAGGTTTATTCACAAGTATATGCCCGCACTTATATAGTGTTGTGGGAGCCTTACCCATCTCACCATAATGGACTCTTCTCACTGAGTACTGAGAGATTTCGCTGCCAGGCAGGCAGATCAATATCGGTGCGGTGTTATCTGAACAGTACGAGACTTCTAACCTTTTCTATGTAACTCAATCTTTCTTGTGTAATATAATCTGTTATCTAATATCCGTTTTTGCGTTTTCATCAGTGACCCTTTCCGTGGCCACAACATACTGGCGACAGAAACTCGAACAAAAAAAGGGACTCTCCAACAAGCGAAAAGGGTTAATTGCACAACATACTGGCGAAGATACATCGCAACAACAAAGAGATACCTAACTACAAGTTGTTTAAAAATCTACAACAAAGTTATGGCATACAACGAACCGAAAATATTTTTGTTAAACAACTGCAAGGTATCAAATTGTACAAACGACGGATTGTGTCGGATAGCTTATATTAAATAAAAAAGGAGGAAGATTGTCACGTAATCAAAAAGTGATTTTCATATTTTTCTTTCTTCTTCCCACTTCAGAGAGAAAAAATTAATTTGACGCTTACAGTTTTGTGTTGTACAAAAAAAACACACACTCACACAGTAATTATTCTTGCTTTCTGGAGTTATCTAAAAAAAATCTCCCCCCCACTCCAGAGAAAAAAAGATATTTTTTTAATAGAATTTTTTTAAGTCTAAAAAAAGTGGAAGAACTTAAAGAAATGTTTGCACAAATGATGAAGTTCCATATGGAGTCTCAACCAAAAAAAACGAAGAGAGAATCTTTTAGTTGCAACAAGGAAATCAGGAAAAGGAACCAAAAAACGAAGAAAAACAACAACGGTTCTTCCTTGAACTGCAAAAACAACAAGAAGCACTTTTAAAAGTCTAATTAATAACCAGCCTACAGATATTACTACTATTTTCACTCAAATTGCAGTGTGGAACGCACTCGAAACATTTGCCTGCGCACCAGAGGAGGATAAGACCTTTGAGACATATTACAGAAGATATGAAGATATCTGTATTACCGACAGTGTCGATTGGACTGCTGCAAAAATGTCCGGCTACTTCTACGAAAGCTAGGAACTGTGGAACACAACAAGTTCGTAGATTATATCTTACCAAAAAAAAACAAACTTGCGAACTTGGCTTTTTAGAAACAGTTAAATTACTGTCAGAATTATTCAGCTTCAAAACTTCTCTATTCCACAAAAGATGGAAATGTCTCAACTTACCAAAAAGGGACTGTGAGGATTACTTAGGTTTTGCCTCGGCGTCAATAAAAACTGAGACGATTTTAAACTAGGCAAATTGTCAGCGGATAACTTCAAATGTCTGATATTCGCACAAGGCCTAGTGTCAGCAAAAGACGCGGAAATAAGACGCAGAGTTTTGTCGAAATTAGAGAACGAACCCGATCTTACACTTCAAAAACTGGCTGAAGACTGTCAGAGGATAGTGAGTGTCAGAAAACACTAAAAAAATATCGAGGTGTCTGGTGTTGTTTACGTAAGGAAAGTCAAGCATACATCCCAATCATACTCTCCGGTAAAAGAGTGAAAAAATATGATTACCCAAAATTTCAATACAGACAGACTAGTGAAACCAAAAAAAAAAAAAAAAAAAAAAACACCCAGCGCTTACTACCGTTGTGGAAAAGTACATTGGGCCAAGGACTGTCCCTATCGTACAAAGAAAATGTCAAAACTGCGATAAATTCGGATATAAGTGTAGAAACAGAAAAATAATTAAAAACAGAGTCAGACATACAAAAAAAAAAAAGCGATGACGAGTCAAACAAAGTCGGTCGTAAATACATAACAGTCAAAGTACTTAATAAGTCGGTAAGATTTCAGTTAGACTCTGGCTCTGATCTATCGATAATAAACTTACAAACTTGGAGAAAATTAAATAGGCCAATAATAAAGATAACAAGCAAGGCGGCGGGAACGGTAACAGGAGACAAAATAAAAATTTGAAGGCGAAATAATTACCCCAGTATCCATAAATGGTATAACCAAAAAAATTAAAAGTCTTCGCACTGAAGAACACAGAAAATTTGTTTGGGTCGGACTGGTTTCAGAAATTTAATCTCTGGGATCAACCAATGAATATGTTTTGCCAAAAAGTAGAATGCATTACGGTCGAAACTGAAAAAATTAAGATGGAATTAAAAGGTAGTTTCCCCGAAGTATTTTCAGCTGGTCTTGGCAAATGTACTAAAATTATGGCAAAATTCGAACTGAAGGAAAATACACGCCCTATTTTTAGAAAGAAGCGAAACATAGCGTTCGCCGCGACCAAGAAATAAATAAAGAGCTTGACCGAGTGAATATGGGCATATCATCGAAAGTGGAATTCACCGAATGGGTTGCTCCAACGGTATAAAATCATCTAAGGAAATGCGGGTATGCGCATATTTTTCTACAGGATTGAACGCTGTACTCAATGATTACCACTATCCACTCCCCAGCCCATAAGAGGTTTTTTTAATAAATTAAATGGGGAAAAGTATTATCAAAAATTGACTTAAGCGAGTTCTACCTCCAAATTCCAGTAGAAGAAAATAGCCTCTAAACTACTCGGTATTAACACACACAAAGGGCTGTACAAATTTGACGGAATAATTTTTGGAATAAAAGTCGCACCGGCTATCTTACAACAGGTGATTGACACCATGCTGCGCGGCTGTGACTTCACTTTCGCTTATCGTGATGATATTGTAATTAGTAGTAAAACGAAGGAGCTACACAGAAATCTAATCAAGGTTTTCGCACAAATACGGGAATTTGGGTTCAAGGTAAAGGAGGCAAAATGCGATTTCTGTATGAACAAAATCAAATATCTGGGACATATCATTGACAAAGACAG
Organism: Sepioteuthis lessoniana; assembly: GCA_963585895.1. Classification (NCBI taxonomy): domain Eukaryota; kingdom Metazoa; phylum Mollusca; class Cephalopoda; order Myopsida; family Loliginidae; genus Sepioteuthis; species Sepioteuthis lessoniana. The sequence continues at coordinate 83,797 of CAUZXS010004859.1, forward strand.
GAGACGTCCTGACCCCGAGAGGGCGACAGCTATCAAGGATATGGCCGCCCCTGATAATGTTACGACATTACAGAGCTTCCTTGGACTTGCAAACTACTACCAAAGTTTCATTAAAAATTTGTACGACCTCCGCGCCTCGCTAAACGAACTACTATAAAAGAATTGGTGATATGGTGTACATTGTAGGACCCAAATACACACAAAGAGACACCAGAACCATTTACAGAAACGCCGTTTGAACGACTCCAACGACGCACCACAAACAGAAGAAGAGCCAACAGACACCATTTTCGATATGTTCGATTTAGATCCTCCCCAATCAACACCTGAAATACGTCGGTCATGGAGAAAAAGGAAATTCACCGACCCGTTGAAGATCGACCCAAAAAGAAAAAAAATATTTACAGCACTTTTACGAAGTTAAATACTTGGAGGATGGGGGCTTTGGGAGCCTTACCCATCTCACCATAATGGACTCTTCTCACATTTGTTAGTACTCAGAGATTTCGCTGCCAGACAGGCAGATTAATATCGGTGTTATCCGAACATTTCAAGACTCCTTACCTTTTCTATGTAACTCTATCTTTCTTGTGTAATATAATGTTATCTAGTATCCGTGTTTGCGTTTTCATTAGTGACCCTTTCCAGGGTCACAACATATAGGAACTATATTACCGTATAACTACAAGCATTCACATACATACATACATACATACATACATACATACATACATATACATAAATGTGTCTGTGTTTGTATATGGGTGGATATATATATATATATATATATACGAAGTACACACACGCAAATATACGACGTGTATATTCACACATAAATATGCACATATACACCAATTTATATATATATATATATATATATATATATATATTATTGCATATATTTATATCTATCAAGCTTTGTGAATAACAATTTATTTTTCAGGTTTAATTTTCTGTGTACAAGTCAATCTAATTCTGCGTGTGTTAGCGATCTAGATCAGATTGCATATTCCCACAGTTCTGCTGTGTTGTGTCTTTATCTATTTTCTAAATTTTTTAAAAATCCCATTTAATAGTTTGAACAGGATCCTTTAGTTTGTGTCTTACTATTTCAGTCCTTCCTTTCGGAATATATTTTGTCGGTAGTACAGTCCATTGAGAATCGATATTAACTTTTTGGTTCTTTCAGTGGAGTCTAGCTTAGGATGAAACCTCCCTGTTAATTCTGCCAACTTGTTCCATTTGTCCATTTATTTAATTTAACTCCTGAAATTTAATTTGGTTTCACCTACTTCCCATATCCTCTTAAGATACGCGTTGGTTATGTGATCTTTATTTTCTTTCCACATTATTCAAGCACGGTATGTTTAAGTTAATGTTCTAATTGTTTTCTTGTTTAGCAGCTTAAATCTATCTGTAAACACAAACCTCTGCAATATGTTCAACATGTTCTGAATGTATATGTATGTCTAAACATGTCCACGTGTCCTTCCGTGCATCGAAAAATAAGTATACAGATTTTTGAAAGAATGTAAAGATTTTAAATATATTGAAAATTCTAAAGCCACAGGTTACCTATTTGCTGGAAGCACGACGATATTTTAGTAGACGTAAAACTTATATTAAAAAATCACATTTGACTAATACATCACCATAAAAGCTCAACAGGATCTATTCTTTTTATACCTTGTTGTACAAGGTGATAAAATAAATCTCTCATAGAAGCATTATTATCTTCAAAGTTGATATTTTTTCTACACTGAAACTTGCGTGTGCATTGTATTATTTAGAATAAGAAGAATTGTTTTATATTAAGCAATGTTTGCTTTCCAGCTATGCAATCCAGTTCCATAGTTTAAAATTTAGGATATTTGGTCTGTAAGTTTCGCCAGTTTTATATCAAAATTCGGTATTTATAAATCTGCAAAAAATAATGTTATTCTCAGCACTTAATCATTCAATATCAACCGTGTAAAATTACATTCATCAACATTAAAACAGTTCTATTGACAAACCATCTATTGGTTAAATGTTATCTATCAATAGTTTTACTTAAACTGATAGTTTTTCCATTAGTTTTACAAAAATCATTTACAAAACTGGATTCTCGTACTTTTATTTTAACATTTTGATAATATACTCATGATGAAACTCTATCAAAACTTTCCTAAGGAATCATTGACATATAAATAAGAAATTGATGTCATAAGCAAATACTGCATTTAGTTCTATGGTTTTAAGTATTCTTATCAAATATGATCCGTTTTCACGGATGTATACAGTTTCAAGTATCACTATGTAATACGAGCATCATTCAATAAATATGGTTTTCTAAGAAAAAAAAGAAGAAAATTAAAATAATATTTTCATAATTTTTTCTTATTAATGTGAGCTTTATATTGTTTGGAATTTTTATTGTAAACATTTTTTTAATCTTGCGAAAAGTATTTGTGCTGGGGTTATTCAAAATAATAGCAAATCAGCAGAGGTCTCCAGATTTCAAAAGAGGTCTGTCATTAAATTTTTGGTGGCAGAGAAGTGCAAATCATGTAAGACTAACAGACTCCTATGTGCTTTGTACGGGGAATCAATAAGGTCACGTGAGGGTCTTCTGTGAGATAAAAAGTCCCATCATTTTTAATTTCATTGAAAGGTGAAACTGTAAACAGTGCTATCACGAAATCCTTTGGAAACATTTTTCATATTTTTAATGAGCCACGTGAAAATAACTTCAAACAAATCTGATTCATAAATAGGATGCAAACAGGTACTTTTACATCGGGTCAGAAGGGAATTTAGAATTATGGGCACAATGAGGCACTCCAGGTTCCCTGAGATTAAGTACTGAAGCCTCATCAACAAATGCAGAATAAAAGAACACTTCTTTTTAGGAGAGTATTATTCTTTTTCAGGGAATACAGGCGTCATATTCTACATTCTCTTGATATGTTTTTGGATTCAGCTTTTGATTTATCGTAAAATTTTCTCAAGCAACATTAAACATTAGTTTCACAGACATTTTTTAAAAATATAAAACATTTACATAGAGGAATATTTACCAGACGCAGGAGTTAACGATGATCAGCTGAGCCGTTCTCCCTGAGCGTGGCATCTCTATTCCGTTTAGGTTAGTTTGACCTTTTTTACGAAAGCTATGTTTTAAGAGACGCCTGTGACGTAACGGTCATGGTTGTAGGAAACAGAATCGAGTTCCAAGTTCAAATGCAGATCGATTCTCTTTGTGTCTCACTTTCCGCTAATACACTTGAGAAAAGCATGAGTTCACCCCTTCTTCTCACCCCCAATTATATGTATATTGCAACGATAAGTGAGTTCTTTTTGCTTTAGAAAGTTGTCAGCTTAGAAGAAAGAAAAGTGAATCTAAACCAGAAATTGCATCAATATACTTTTTATTCCATAGTTATTTCTTCAAACCATTCTTCACCGGGAAAGTTCCAGGGGAAGATAGATTAGGCAGTCAGCTATTTATTTCTCTGCTTATTTCACGGTGCAATTGAGTATATTTTATGGAACAGATGTGCTAGTTCCCTACCTTACTATTTTTGTGTTCAGAGGTTTTGTTTTTCTTGAACTGGTTGCATTACCTAGGCAAACCAGCATATGTTTGACTTGTTATTTACCCACAGATGGGATTAGGAAAGAAATGTATTCATGTCTTTTCAAAATGTATTAGTGTGATGCTAAACAGAAACAGGTTCCTCAAAGAATTGATCTCGGTACCTTAAATCAAGTTTTTTTCACCAGTAATGGTTACGACATTTATTCTTCCTTTCTTTCAAAAGTTAAAATCTGTAAATTCATGATAATAAATGTACACAGTTTATTTTCCCCATAGCGTTAAAGTTACAATGATTAAACAAATAACTTTATAATCAGACATATGTAAAGTTTTGATGATTGCAAGGAATCAATTTAAATTAAACTGAAATAATAAAGTTCTCATTAGTAAAGACTGATTAATTGGTTGCGACAGAAGATATATATATTTCTCCTATGTATTCATCAATTTATTTATTCTCAAAACAAATATCATTTTTCCTAAAATTCGTAAACAATCACTTAGTCAAGTATTTGTATTAAAAAAGTAAAAGACGTATGTATTTATGATTAATATAGATTATTTTTTAATCAATATTTTTCTTTTCTCTGCGATATTATCGTTAAATGATGAGAAAGTTTGTAAAATTTGCTTGTTGCATATATATATATATATATATATATATATATATATATATATATATATATATATATATATATATATATATATATATATATTTATCCGTGCTGCCAGCACGATATGATGATGATGATGATATATATATATATATATATATATATATATATATATATATATATATATATATATATATAAGGAAAATGAGAATTTCCACTCTTCGTTAAAAGTTATATTCAGAAAGAGATAAAAGTGCTTAATAAGCAAAATGTGTTCAATGCAGAGAAAACAAAAAGCCTAATACTATTTTTAAAAAGAAGACCAAATGTGACGAGATAATAAAGTGAGTGGCAATAATCGAAAAAAATCAAAAATTAAAAAAAAGATTAATTTACAATTCTGAGTTTCAGGACAATGATCTTCAGGTGGAATTTGTCGAACATCCACATGTGGTCGGTCCATTGGATGAGTATTAGATAGAAAAATATGAATTCAAAGGTGGCATATTCAATCTGATATTATTCATGGCTTATGATAAGATACACATTAGATCAACAGTTTTTGTTGCTTGTCATTCAATGAACATATCTTTGCACACGCAAACACAAAGACACACACAGACGCAGACATATTGCACACACACACACACACACACACACACACACACACACAAACGCATATATATATATATATATATATATATATATATATATATATATATATATATATATATATATATTTAGTGTATTATAACAGTGTTCGTTGTCGCTATCTCATTTTACGGTTTTGTGGTGAAGCAAATGCCATAAAATTTATATATATATATCTATATATATATATATATATATATATATATATATATATAAGGTTTTGTCATGAACAATTTACCCTATGGAAAGCATGTTGTAACTACACATTTCAAATTTCAATTGCTTTAAAACACAATCGCTTAAAGACTGCCTTCCTCTGTCATTCTTATTTCATTAGTGAAAGACCACGTAGGCATCACAATTTTAATCTATGATCTTAGGTTCCTTATTTGGAAAAGTGAATGTGCATATTCGACCTGTAATGTCTTGAAAATTTAAGAATAACGAAAACACTTCAGAACCAGCTAAAAAGATGTAATGCTTATAACCAAGGTGTTGTTGATAATCACCAAGTTCAAACTGGTTTTCCAAGTTTCTTTCTAGGGATACGTCAAGATAAACGAGAGATAAACCCAGACCATAATGCTCACTTGTCCTCTATCAAGATTGTTTAAAATAATTGGTGGAATGCAATACGCACAAAAGTACTCCCGAATTATAAAGTGACTATAAAAATCCTGATCCACAATCTACAACCACTTGAAAAAGATTGGACGTCGATAGAGCAAACTTGGCATTTCAAATTTTCATAACCTTTGTGAGAAGATTAAGCAAGGTTGCTTAACCATAGCGACACATCTTCTTTCAAGGCAAAGAATTTACCCGTTTCTCAAGAATGTCATTGCAGGTAAGGAAAAATCAGTCTTTTAAGACTATGAATAATGCAAAAGGCAAGGAATTGATAGGGATGAATTTCTTCATCCGACTCCAACTGCAAGATACATGGAAGAAAAGATATGCTGTCTATATGGCAGGATCATTGCCGTCTTATTCATTTTGAGTTTTTAAACTGCAGTCAGACAATTAATGCAGATTTATATTCTCAAAAGAAGGCCATGGGTACATGAGAATCCAAGAAATCACACGTACTCATCAGTATGAAAAACTTTGTGCTTCTCCAAGATAAAGTAAACAGCACTCAACAAGAATCACAGAGAAAAAATATAATGCATTTACATTATTCTATTCTAACCCAGCCACCATATTCACTCGAGCTTACACCAAACGATTTCTATCTTCTTTGTTCCCAACTACATCCTTTAAATGACAAAAATATTTTTGAAGAAGGCCAGGTGAAAATATTTGCCGAAAACCTCTTGAGCTCGAAACAGGCTGAATTTTCCTAAAGTGTAATCTACA
>CAUZXS010004859.1:95000-154300 GCA_963585895.1 Sepioteuthis lessoniana
CAACTTTAGTCACTTGCACACATCTCGGTGGATCATCTTCTCACCCACGGTTACCTGTTCGCGCACTCTTTATATGCCACTTTCTGACTTTCACTTGATAATATTATTATTCTACTCCTTAGCGAAATCTAAGCAAAGATGTGTGAACTTGATTCAGACATTTTTACTTTCTTTTTCATCCTTTATTTTCCTAATGAGGTTTCTATTCTATCAAATTAAGTTCATACCGCTACCAATTTTAGATTGCAAACCTTTTCTACTTTAGGATAGATTAGAGTAAAATCAAATAAAAGAGAAAATTATGTTTTTTGTTTGGTAAGCTCTTTCAAGTCAATCCGCAGTTACTCGTATGACATTATTATTTTAACTCTCAACAAATTTTTCATTCAATGCTGTAGCTACCGCCCTGTCGCCTGGGGTAGTAGAATATGCCGACTGCACCTCTGCAGATGAGTAACCGCCACAAAGAAGCCACCTGCTGACAATGGGCGGCAACCCGTAAGGATCTACGACGGAATTCTGGTGGTTTAGCAGTCATCGATCCGGTGACATTGTGTTTAATGACTTGAAACACAACACTTAGCCCTTACTTGGTCTCACGGGTGATCAGAGAGGCCCGATCCGATCAGCTGGCTAGTTATGTCAAAGTTACCCCCTATGTTTTATCCCGACCGTATTTTAGAATCTGCATTTGCGGCAAATTCATAACCCTTATCTTTTTGGTGCTAGAAGACAATGGCCGAGGGTCAAATGCGTTGAGAGAACAGAAATTCGACCAGTGCTGAGAATCTGAAGTTGGCAATGACTCGAAAATTTACACCCAGCTCGAGTATAATGTTCGTGTATCACCGTCTCAACAAAGGCGAATGAGTTTTCCCCTTGGTTCATTCCCAATATAAGTTTTACACCTTGGTGGGTGATGGAGCACAAGGATAACAAAAATAAGCAGCATCTATAACGTCTTCAAATACAAAAAAAACGAAACGAAACCTGTCAGAATCAGACTCAGGGAATGAGGCAGCAGACTTCCCCAGATTCATTATTATTGATGTCTGCCTTGCTAAATTCTTACCTTTCTACATGGGCTACTCCGATAAACGTTAAGAAAACCGGGAACAGTAAATTGCTAGTTGAGGAGGATACCCGGAGGCAGGCAGAAAATATATTAAAAATGGAAACCTTTCATACGATGAAATACAGAGCCTACCCGCATTAAAAAAATCAACACTTCCAAAGGAGTTATCAGGAGTAGGGGGTTGGCATTGGCTAAAGAAGAGGAGATTAGATCAGCCTGGGAAAACAGTGTGTTATAAACATAAGAATAATCTCAATTAGAAATGGCGAAGAACGAATCCAGATCAACATTTACATCCTAACATTTAATCAGTCACATACTCTCAAGGTGAAGATCAGTTATTGTCTTTAGAGAGTTGATCGGTACGTTTCAGTGCCCCTGAAGTGCTTCAAATGCCAAAAATATGGACACTACTGGGAAGCCTGTAGCAAACGACAGATATATGTCAAATAGGGTGAAAAGGACCCCGACCACATAAAAGAAGATTCCTTTATGGAAATTAGATGTGTAAACTGCCGACCAGATTATCCGGCTTACGCAATATCTTGCGATGTTTATACAAAAGAAAAGGAATTACTTGATTTAAAACCCAAGAGAAATGTGTGCTTCCTGGAAGCAAGAAAAATAGTAGGGTCATACACAGGAGAAAACAACTACGTCTCCGTTGCACGGAGCGTGGACATAACCAATCAAGACAACAATATAGAACTCTCGTGGAGAAATCAATCCCGTTGGAAACGAATGATTGGTTAAAGTTTCAAGGGCACCTGAAAAAACTACACTCGACCGAAGTTTACCAAGCACCAGTTCAGCAATGGGTTCGGAATGGGGAGAGATCCAATAAATTAGTCCAAGTAAAAACACTCATAGGATCTACTACTTCAACTGGAACTACTCCTAAAAGTGGAAAATCTCCAACAAAACAGCTGTTACATAAGTCAGCAATTCGTTCACAAAAAAGCGTCAAAGACAGAATAAAAATCTTGTCACCCAAAAAACCAGCAGAACTTAAACAAAATCCACTTGCTCCCAAGCTGGGAAAATACAATTGAACACCAAAGTGAACAATGAAAAACCAGGAAGCGCATTCAAAATGCCCTCAATCAATCTCCATACAACCACCTTAATATCAAGAACAAAGTAACCAATAAGAATCAATAAAAAGAGCAAAGCTCAGGGATCGACAAAGTCCGTATAAAGAACCTATCGTATAGAAAATATGGATAAGTGACACAGACTGCATGGTTAATCTAGAAGATGCCTCAATCTAGGAGAAGTAATAAATAACTACAATACTTGGAACTTTGGGCAAACTTAGAAGCTCCTTCACCTTTAGAAATGTTAACCTCTTACATATCTTACATATGTATTTGAATGTGAGCAAACAAAAGACTGATGTTAAATTGTTACTGTTATAAAGCAACTCTCGAAACTATTTAACTGTGTGTAAATAAATGATTAAAAGTAAATAGAATGATTCGGATTGGATATGGATACTTGAAATCATTTAACCATGAAGGAAAATGAGCTCATGTTTGTTTAAAATGTTATCAGAAAAATGTTCACAAACCATCTGTATTTAATATATGTCATAAAACCAAACAAACTGACATTTGAACTGCGTACTTAGATCCATATATTTGTCTTTCGTTTTGATTGCTTTTATTTTAACTTTATAGTCCCTTGAAACTATTCCAAATCCACTAGATTATAATTCATTTTCTCCTTAATTATTAACACTCAGTCTCATTGAATCTCAACGTTCCAGAGAATTTTATGCGTCTCATTTTAGAGAACAGATTTTAGTTTGTGCTTTTACCATTTGTCAGCGTCATCAAATTCTAATATTTTTCCCAATTCTAAGTAAATTACTTTTCTTACTCAGTCATACCTACTATTGAATTCTCTCTGTACAAGTTTTAGGTATTCGCTTATCGTGTGATTTACTGTTTTGTCATTGAAACTACATAACCAACACTTGACATTCATTTGCGTAACGTCAACATTGCTTTAACATAAGTAATACTTATGACATTGTTGTGAGCTGCTATTAATACAAATTCGGTTTCTCCATTGAGAAAAGCATCTAATTTATTTATCATATTTTATCATGAAACTTCAATTTTTTTCAGATTTCTCGTTTTTGTACAACATAGAATAAGAAAAAAACAAACAAAAAAACAAGAAAATGTGCTTCGCTCAGCTGCTTTTCAATTTACAATGATACTTTTAGGAAGACTGCGAATGCATTTCTCACTGTTTTATACGAGGGATGCAAAAAATGTTCATAGGTTAAAAGATTCATATGATGAGGTCAAATCTACTGTTCCAATCACAACAAAAAGCGATGGAAGAAGGATGTGTGGATTATGAAATTGTTGAAGAATTGACCTCATTGGGACTCATTCTATGTGAGCACCTTGTTCAGCCCGTGCATTTTTCAGCCGACCTCCATATCTAATTACCAGGGATTTTGAGAACATTTCTGTTTTTCGGTTTTTCCCAACTACTGATATAAAAGAGTAGTTAAGTGTACTTACAAATCCATAATATTGTCAAAATTTATTGAGCAAGATATTTTCCTTCACCGCCAACTTTCATCATTCAAGTTTCTAAAACTAATCACCTATATATTTTATAAGAAATAGTTCAGTTAACTTATATTAAACTGGGAGGAATTTATTTAAGACACTATCGGTAGCCATATGACATTTTTGATGATTAAACAAGAAGTTGTTCTTACTCTGAAAATTTGGTGTTTATTAATTGCCTAAAAAAAAAAAAAAAGAATTGTTCCTTTTATAACGTGACCAAAATATTAAAGTAGAAAACAATCTTCATACCGGATATGACGGTTGCGAAAGGATTTTCAGAGGTAAAAGAAACTGAGTATATAATGGAAGATAATCCCGTGTTGATATTGGTAATTTCCACTGGGAAATGGAGACTAGATAGAAAAAAATAAAAATCAGAAAAAAATAAATATATATATATATATATATATATATATATATATATATATATATATATATAGTAATCAGAATATATATATATATATATATATATATATATATATATTGTGCGTAAAAATGCTCTCCCAGACATAAACAAATAACGAATTACGCACTTGTTACACACGGACAAGCATATGTGCGCACACACACACACACACACACACACACACACACACACACACACACACACACATATATATATATATATATATATATATATATATATATATATGCATGTGTGTGTGTGTGTGTGTGTTGCTTGTATTACCGCTTTAAAATTAGATGTAACTATATCTTCTTGTCCGTTTGTAAAGGTATATATGCATAAATCTGAAGAGGCACTGAGAGATTTTTATACAAGAAAAAAACTCTATTTCAATATAAATTGTGCGTAAACAGATTATAAAGAAATGAAATGAATCCGTCTTATGATCCTAAATCAAAGATACACGTATATATATATATATATATATATGTATATAAACATACACACATATATATGTGTGTGTGTGTGTGTGTGTGTGTGTGTGTGTGTGTGTGTGTGTGTGTGTGTGTGTGTGAATAGAGAGAAAAACAGGAAATTATAACGCAAAAAATAGCTTTCCGATTATCAGGCAATGTATTATGCTAAAGAATTGTAGGCATAACGAGAGTGTCACATGAACATTATGATATATAAAAGGGAATCGGTCTCATATAAGACTGATGGACATAAGATCTTAGCGATTTTTAAATCAATTGTCTTAACAAAGATTTCTTAGAAAAAATTATAATTTTGTCTATTAAGAATTATTTGAACAATCCAAATAAATAAACATTCCATCAAATTAAATCTGCTGCAGTTGTTACGAGATAAAGAGATAGCATTTTGAATGAATTTGATTTCCTTTACTACAGTATTGTCTTAAAACTTTCCATATACCGCTCGTTTGTAACACTTAGAATTTTTTCTTGCATTTGTGTTGTCGTCACGTTGTCAGAGTGTGAAATTATATTTTGGAATGTGTGTTTTACTAATATGTTTCATACTTTCTATACATTCTCTGTTCCATCAATATTTTCAGTCATTATACACACACACACACACACACACGCACGTGCTCGCGCACAGTCACACATATACACACACACAAACATACACATACACATACACACACACACACACTCATATATATATATATATATATATATATATATATATATATATATATATATACGTGTGTGTGTGTGTGTGTGTGTGTGTGTGTGTGTGTGTGTGTGTGTGTGTGTGTGTGTGTGTGTGTGTGTATGTTTGAATACAATCTGATAAAAAACACGAATAAAAATGATAATTTTTTTACTCATATGAGACCAACAAAAAACAATATTAGTTATAGAATTTTTTTTTAGAATTTTCATTACTGACCCGCACCTTTAAGGATGAAGAAATGTACATTTAAAATATACTGAGATCTCTGCAGTATTAAACGGTTCTATACATAGAAAATATACGAAATAAATAGACCCAAAAATAAAAAAAATTCAAGAAAGAAAACCTACTCCAAACAAAACATTACATAACATCAATAAGAATAAAAGAACGGAAAAAATTCGTCGTAAGTGAAATATTATAGCAAACACCACCAAAACCTCTGAAAATATGATAAAAAAAGTTAAAAAAAAACCTATTCCAATTCTGAAGCAGGAATTTCCGTGTAAAGCTTGTGAACGATGTCACCAAAATACATAGGTCATACATAGCATAAAGAAAAGAACAGAAAAATATAAAAGAAATATATGCAAATAAACATAATACTATATAATACATCACAGGAACACCTTAGACCAAAATATGGGTTTACGAAACGCATTTTTTAGAAATAACTTATACAACTTTTTACGGTGAAGATATATGTAACGTACACTTACCCACGAAACAAGGACCATTAATTTACTCTCAGTTATAGATATCCTCTCAAATATACTCATCGATCGGCCCAAACAGGTACCATCATTTCGGGCTAAATGGCTACAAAAATGTGACGCTCTTCAGAGTTTCATAACTGGAGCTTCACCACCGAATGTAGTTAAATGTCCTATTGAAGACATATTTTGATGTAGGAGACCTTATTTCTCTTTGTCTCTGAAATCTCAGGGATGAAGAGATGTATATTTAAAATACACTGAAACCTCTACGTTATCCTAAGCACTTCATACATAATGCTAAAAGACCTCCAAAATAAACAAATCCATCAAAGTAGCAACCTCGAGAAATGAAAACTAAGACCGATTGTAGAGCCTTCACATCCGATGCAGGTTACGATCATACCCAGGATGCATATATGGGTTGGGTGTTGTACCTCTCTACATCGAACGAAGTCGGTGACTGACAGCGCTATCAGTTCGTGGCGTAATTTAATGAAGATTTCCTTAGGGAATATTAAATAATTGATTTTACAAAGTTAGATGTTAATAATCAGGTTCAATCATAAATACAAAAGGAACACTTTATGAGATTGTCATAATTGCATAATATTCTATATATTTTTTAAGACCTAAGAATACGTTAATTCGTTTCTGATTTTGTGAAAAAATGCTTTCATCGATTTTTGATATCGGATAAATTTCCAAGTGTTTATCTGTCTATATCTGTTGAGTTCTTATACCATAGGAGCATTTTGTCTGAGGAGTCAACCTTCCAAAAATATGGAAAATTCAGACAACACAGCAATGCCGGATACCAAAAGTTTATTTGTGGGTAGCAAATATGATTGTACAAGCACCAAAGCTTGAAATGCGTTATAAAATGAAGATAAAACCAACAGATATTATATATTATTCAAACTTTAGAGGTATATTTTGTCTTACAAAACTCTCCTCAGCACAGCTATATCTATGACTTGATAGTTATTTAGTAAGAAAAATCGCAATATAGTCCAAACATATGTTTGCAAGATCACCAATGCTTGAAATGCTTGAAAAGAGAAGGATTAGAAATGTGAATATAATCAAAGTCATGTTAGCGACACTTCAACTTGAGACAGTTTCTTGCACATTCATACAATAGATGATAAAAAGTGAAAAGTCGAATGATATTTACTACTGTCTGTTCTCGCTTTATCAAGATCCCAGGTTTATCTATATAACATAACATTAATTCCAACTGTTGAATTACAGGAAACGTCATTTCTAAATTCAACCGACCTGCCAGCTATTATTTTCAATGAATGTGTATTCTCTGTAAAAATCATGGGTAAACTTATTTTCTAATTCAGACACAGCACAAACTCGAGGGAACTTAATATCAACACTTATATTTAAATGATTATATTATAAAAGTCTATATTTATAACATATTGAATGCAAGCAAATATCAGATAATAGACCCCTGCACATACATTTATATGTTTGAATATGGTTGGCTTTCCTTGAGTATGCAGGTTTTACGTAAAATCGTATCGTTAATATAACTTCAAATTACTTCCATTGGTTTCTGCTTTGGCATTATTTATTCCTAATGTCAAGTATAAAGTACTGTATATCCTTGCAGAATTAGCCATCTTTGCTTTAGTTACTAGATGTTAAAAAGAGGACGATGGGAACTTCTCGCTTACGTACTATTTAATCACTTTTGTGTTGAAATATTTACTGTCTAACTTTCTGGCAACCTGATTAATGCTGAATAAATGTAATAGTCCCGCAAAAGGTGTTCGTTAAATTATTTTGTTCTGAAGTGGATAATATAATTTAAGATGAATCGTGTCATCGAAGCGTATAATTCACCAACTACCTATTTTGTCGGTGTTTAAAGCCTCCACCAGAAAGATGACCTCAGTCTGACACTAAATTTTTGAGTGTATTAGTTCTGAAGTTTTGAGAAATGTGGAATTGACCTTAGTTGCCATTATTCTAAGGTCCACTCTGAACAGTTAGTGATCGACCTATGGGTCAGATTGATGCTTTTAAAACGTATTAATATTAGACATGAATACATGACACCATATAACTGAGTATAAACAAACATATAAGAGAAATTATTTTTCTCAGATACAAGTATTTGATACCATATAAATGAGAACTAAAAGATGATCATTACAGACGAAAAAGAAAAAGAAAATTTTAAAATAATGATAGAAAGTATAGTTACTTGAAAATCTAATCTTTTATAAATTATCGTATCGAAAATATACGTTCAACAATAAAACCTATGTCTTGGAAAAAGATGTATATTTACAACTTTGGTAAATACTATAGTTAAACTTCAATTAAAGTTTCGGTGTTAAATAACCCACAAATGTTTGAAATGCTGCCTAAAGAGAAACTAAATGAGCCATTTGAGAGGAAATATTTATTTCAACCCCAAACGCAGCAGGATTGAAAATAAATAATTATATAAAAAATGCATAAATATAAGTTCAGCAATCAAGCCCCCCACACACACATTTATTTATATACATACGTACATACATACATACATACATACATACATACATACATACATACAACCCCCCATATATATATATATATATATATATATATATATATATATATATATATATATATATATATTTAGTAATTGTATTTCTACTTCAGAATTATTCAAGTTTAACAGTTAATTGAATTAAGTTTACAACTCTAAAAAACTCACAAAGAAACCGAATCAATAACTTGAGATGAAATATATATTTTACTCTCTCTCTCTCTCTCTCTCTCTCTCTCACACACACACACACACACACAACACACACACACACACACACACACACACACACACACACACACACACACATACAACATCTCTCCCTCTTCTATCCCTGTTTCACACATTCATAATCTTTTTACATCTCTCTGTCTCTCTCTCCCTCACGCGCACACATTATTCACTCATATAACATGGGAGTATCTTTGTTTTTGAAATACTCAAGTAAATAAAATATTCAAGTTTAATGATAAGAATACTACAGAGTTATTTGTTCTGAATAAGCTATTAACTGAAAATATAGATTGTTTCATTTGACAAATGGCATTTTTTAAAAAGGTGTGTAAACTGACATTTTTGGAAATAAAAGTTATATTGCACCTCGTGTACAGACAGTCCGGATGAATATTATGCAATAGACTGATGAAATCACAAACTGCATATATCTTATTATAAAATGTAAGTTCGGAAGAAGTGTTGCAGACTAGAGTTTTAGTGGAACGGGAAATATATCAACACAGACCCAAACACAGGAACAGTCAAATCTTCAAAGTAACAGGGACAGGACAAGACAATCGAAAGTAGATCAAAGTTCAAAGAGCTGAAATGAAACGAAGTTTTACACCGTTATTTAAAATGGGTTTGATTTCCCTTTCAATATTTTTTTTATAATGGAGCCACTTAATCTTCTAATCGTCTTCAAAAACACTCAATGCCACTATCAACATAGACACATATGTATTTACCGAGCCCCTCCGCTTTCTCAGTCAGCTGTAGAATACACAGACTTCTTTTTTGCTGAAGGCCAAGCCCTCCGCTTACGAGTGTCCTGGATATGTCCCAAAACAATCTGATAGTGAGGTTCCAGTGATGCTGGAGGTTTGGGGAATGCAGAGTACCCCTTAATTGCCATTGCTCCCTGGTCCACTCTGCCCTGGAATGGTAGCACCTGATAGGGTCCTATCTATGGGTCAAATATAACTAAACTCTGTACTTCTTCCGAACTGAATTTCTTAAAAGAGAACTGTTTTGACATTTAAACTGCGTACTTATGATAAACTGAACTTTTCGAAATGGAACTATATGCTATAACTGAATTGTTTGAAATAGAAATGTTTTGACATTGAAACTGAACATACGGTAAACTATTTTGACATTTAACTGTGTGTAAACAACAACAACAAAAATCTATACTTATATTTAACTGAAATGTTTGAAATAGAACTGTTTTATGTATAAAAATGGATTTTGCATTAATAACCTACAATTGTTGATGTGCCATTAAATCAAACCAAACCAAACCACCCTCACGCTACGTGTAGTTGGAATTCAGAATTTTCCTTCTTTTAGATTAAATAATGTATGTGTGTTGGTAGGTTAGTCAGACAGATTAAAGCCCAATAAGAATAATACAAAGGAAAGACAAATCAAACATTTCCAGACGTCATAACGATAAAAAAATTTATATTTAAAAAATTACGATTTTATAAAAGTTTGTGTTTTGTGTGCTGGAGAGTTCTTGTTTAAGAGTATGAATAATTTATTTCTTCGACAGAACGGAGTCAGTAATTTAACATATTTCAGAAATGAGCATTTAAAGATAATAGACACAAAAGTGTTACGTATATGTCCTTGAGTATACGCGTGAATCAATACTTTTTCATGAGTGGTTGTGAAGAGGGAGAAGGTGTTGGTCTGTGGGTGCTTTTGGCTAACGTAATAGTTGTCTGCTGCAAAGGTGTCACAATGTATGCAGGGGTTGGCAACTCAGTCTGGTGGCCGGAAAAGGGTCTATTTATATGTGTTAGGTGGATCAGAAGGCTCGGCCGAAAACATTGATTATTTTGTGCGCAAACGCTTTTGATTGATTCAGAATTCTTAATTATTTTTTTCTTTTATTCTTACCGGATGCGCATAATCCAGTTTTTGTCAGAACTTCTTTTAGCGTCTTAGGGTGAACATCTGGCTCTCCTCATTGCTCCTGTACCACTATAACAGTCCCAAAGCTTACTATTTCTGCTCTATTATTTACTTATGGCTCGGATTTGAAGAGGTGGAGTCGTGTCTTTCTTGAGGGAATTAGCTTCGTCCCAAATTTGAGCTCTAGAGACCGATACCATTTCCTACGACGTGAAGCCTCCACATATGAAATATGTTGGTGTTATACTCACACACAACACTAAGTATATCGCCATGAAAAAAGACAATAAAGATAAATATATAATTTAAAAAGATTTGTTTAGTATTTTGCCAACTGAAGAAGGTAGTAGTCTTTATTCCTTTTAAGTCACAAGGAGAGGGGAAAATCCTATCAATTGCCTGTTGATGATATGCTAGAGAATAAATAACGACTGAACTGTGAAACAATAAATATCGTGTGTGCAAAAATATGCGCAAAAATGTCGATGCAAAAGAGAAAGACAATTACAAAAAAACATCGTGTGTAAGCACGTGGTGTGTTTTGTTAGCGATGCTAATGAAATTATTAATTGACATACATATGAAATGTCTGCCAGGTTTTTTTCATTTATGACAAACGTTAAAATGACTGGCCCAGTTGACGTGTTTTTGGCATGAGGCTTTGCCATATATTCGCTTAACGGACAAGCTCGATGAAATGGCCACTTAATGTACATAAAAGAATATTCTAGTTGACCATGCGCAAATAATACCCATATTTGACTAATTTGAAATGGACAGTCGCCAATTCGTAGGAAAGAGAATTTCATACAGTATCAGAACTTTTCAATTGCACAAATAATATTTTATCTAAAAGTGTGTGTCTATGATTTTGTCTTTGTGCTGAAAGTGTATCTTGCACCGAAAGACTGTTGTTTTGTGTATTTGTAATATTTTGCAGAGAAATCTATTTCAAACTTGGATATTTTTGTAGTAAATTTGGAATATAATGAATTTTAACTTTATTTAAAGAAAATATAATTTACATATTAATATACGAAAAATCATTATGCGGTTTCATATGATTTATGAATATATCTCGTTATAATCATTTTTATTCTTCCTTCAAATAGTGAGGAGAAAACAAGTCATATTCCTCTGCCAAAAATATTCATTGATATTTCATTATAGATTATTTAATAAGAGGTGACTTAGAGTATAGTTAAAACAAAAATGCAAGTAATCTTTTGTTCTTCTTTTTGAAAATGTTGGATAAATATAAAATCAGAATGAATGGCTTTGGTTTGCAAGAAGAGAACGCGATATCAATGTTAACATTAACAGAAAAAAGAAACAACATAAAGCATGAAAAAAAAACACGATAGAAAATATTAGAAATATCAAATAATAGAAAAGAGATTTATTTTTCTTGCGGCATTTCAATACCTTATGAGTTACTTAAAGCAGGACTTCATGAATATTAGATCGTAATCCTAATTATTTCTATGGTTATTGTCTATAATTATTTGTTTAAACCCTGTCATATATCAATTTTTAATATCTAACATAAATAAGTTAGAAAAAAACTGTATGGTTTCAAGAAATCCTTATCAACTTCTATAATTTATTTACAATTATAAAATTTTAAGTATCTATTCTGATTTAATAATACTCATTTGTTTGTAGACAAAAAATATTTCAATTTTTTTTTATTCAACACCAATAATTTGTAAGTTTTCCTATCTAATATTAAAAATTATAATAAAAACAAGCATTCATTTATGCATTTATATGGTTTGAAGTTTTCTAATCTAAGGCTAATATTTTAAAACGTATATTCATTCAGTCTATTGATTGGACACTAACAGGCACCACTATTTCTGGCCATAGTTCACCTGGGAGTAATGGCAACGAAGGAATATCCCAAACTTACCAGCGGAGGATCACTACCGAATAGAGGCCAGCGTCATAGGTAGGATAACGCTTTCGGGTGCGTCTTACCCCTCAACACAAAGGATATGCAGTTGGCATCTTCTTAACCCAAAGGTAGAAAAGACTAAAGTTTAAGACCGTTTAATTCTGAAGAAAAGTATTTGAAAGAGAACCATGCGAGGAACCAAGATGTTTAATTCGATGTTTCAATCTAATATATTTGCCGCTACGCCACAGAGATTCAATAAGAAATTATTTCGTTGCTAAGAAAGAAAAATAGTAAGAACATAAAGAAGGAGATTTTCCAGGAAGAAAATTTTAAAATACGAATGATACGGAGTGAAAAAATGAAGACTAAATCCAAATAAACGAATATAATGAGTTGAGGTATCGAACAAAAAAAAAACTCAAAAAAATTAAAAAGTAATATGTAAAATATCTCCACAAGTAAAGGAAAGAAGAAAGAAAGGAAAGAAGGTTGTGAAACAGAGAAAATGGATGGAAAATACCAACACATTACATACACCTCGGACTGCACTCAGGTTCAAGTCAAGCACAACTAAACGTTATAATGGGGAGTTACGTCCAAGAAGGTAGAATGGACTGCTTCGTATTTTGATTCACACTTACATATATTCCCTTTTTGTATCTTACTTCCAATTTCGCTAAAGTTGTTTCGATATAACAAAAGTGTTATATATGAACTGTGCTATTTTTAACAAACTGTTGGTGGTAATAGAGGCAATGAAGTCCCAAAGAACTCTTGAAAAATCTACGAAAAAAAGGAGCGAATTCAAAAAGTGTTCACAGTTTTTTCTAACACTTTGGAGATCTAAGGAAGAATCAACAGAAGCCAAGTGACAGTATTAATAAACAGAGTAATATACTAATGAGTGTCGAATAGTCATAAGATCTAATGTCGTTTAATCTCCATTGATATTAATTGTTAATAGATCTGTGAAATTAGTAAAAAGTAGAATG
Source organism: Sepioteuthis lessoniana (assembly GCA_963585895.1). NCBI lineage: Eukaryota > Metazoa > Mollusca > Cephalopoda > Myopsida > Loliginidae > Sepioteuthis > Sepioteuthis lessoniana. The sequence continues at coordinate 108,580 of CAUZXS010004859.1, forward strand.
AATTAAAAAAAGGTTGGACGAACACGAATCAATCGGAACTTGCACTCAGAATATTTGATTGACTAAATGGAAGATGAAATCGTTTTTCGTTGTTGTTTTTCATTTTTCTCTCTTGATTATTATATTTTTTCAGTTATATTTTGCATGGAAAAAGAATTACATTGGCTCAGTGAAAAAAGCATAAATGAACAATAAAGAATGGATATTCTATATTACAAAATAATATATTCTCACGTGAATTGTCATATTGTGATATGTCGATGATAGTTTATTAGGATTCTAGTTAAGGATTATTCAAGAAAAAAAGAATTTACATTCATTCTAAATTCTTTCAAGATATAAATCGTTGAGCTAAAATCTGGTGAACATAAATGGAATATTTTCTTAGAAATGGCAGATGAGTAAAATTTGCAATATATATACACACACACACACACACACACATATATATATATATATATGTGTGTGTGTGTGTGTGTGTGTGTGTGTGTGTGTGTGTGTGAGACAGAGAGACAGAGAGAGAAAAAGAGAGGAAGAGAGAGAACGAGAGAATAAAAGTGGAATTAGACATAATTAATTGTGTGGATTTGCTTATTTGTTTTTCTTTTCATAACTGCTCTCTCTCTCTCTCTCTCTCTCTCTCTCTCTATTTCTCACTCACTCATTCACTCTCTGATTCTGTCTGTCAGTCTTTCTGTCTCTCTCTCTCTCTCTCAAATTATTTCTAATTCCTGGAAAAAATGCTTGGCCAATGGTGGTGACTATGTCGAAAAGTCATTGTTTTCTTGGGACATCATGCTTTATCCTACGGTGATAATGTTTTTCTATTCTTGAAATTTCCGTGAAAATAAACAGGAAACTTTAAAGCTTATTACTGGCAAACGGGATTGTTTTAATTCCACTGTGACGCAGTGAGTTTGAAAAGAATATAACATGCCCACCTGAAAAATCAAAAGTAGTTGTCATGAGCAGAAATCTCAGACTGATGAACAACACATTCAACAGTTAAATCTGACTTGTCCTTTGGGTCATGAGCAGTATAACAAATAGTATGGTCCACCAAACGTTAGATAGTACATAATATACAAATCAATAAAAGGGATAAAAAGACCCCAAACGTTTTTATTTTGCCAGCAGTGAAATGGAGCTTTTAAAGTCTTTTATCCATGCAATCTATGAAGAATATGCAAACTCTCCAGGAAAGATAGACAACAGAAATGAAACTGTATTTTCTGGGTGGGTATTGACACGTACTGCATGGTATATAAAAAGTTAAGGTCAGAGAACTTGAATACTACCGTTGATAGCTATTTTGGCAACTTTTTCATTGACATTGATGATTCATGAGACACAAAAATAAAATCAGATAATTTTTTAAATTTTATTCCTTTCAGCCATATGAAGTTTTAGATGGCATAATTAACACACATCCACACACACACACACACACACACACACACACACACACACACACACACACACATATATATATATATATATATATATATATATATATATATGAATTATGCAATCAGGTTAAATTATTGAGGAAAGCATAACGTACTTATCCAAATTAACATTTTGCAACTGGCTGGCCCACATTATTACTGGATGTCATGATGAGACACAAAACTGTGGTAAAATTATTATATTAGCAAAAACACATTTACAATTTGAGAAATCTTGGGAACAAGTTAATAAAATAACACCTCATGGTATTTTAACCTAAATTCAAACTGCAAACACGAGTAAGTTCAAGTCACATTGAGTAACTCATTAACAAGGCCTTGTGCCATGTATGTTCTCTGAAGAAAGCAACAAGCTGGAAACATACACGTATGTAAGAACAAAATAAATAAAATTAAAACATAAATCTTTTCGAGGACCTACCTCATTTAATATATATATATATATATATATATATATATATATATATATATATATATATATATATATGTATATAAGGAAAAAAGAACTGAAACTAACATGTCACAGCAATGTTATTATATTTCAATGAAACTTAATATTTTACCCACACAGTTCTTTTATATCAGCACCAAATTTTATACATATGTGATTTAAAACATCCAACTCAACGGTAGATTTTCTTTTTGAATGAGTTTTACAATCCCTTCCATTGTATAAGTTGACAGTTCTTTTGCTGAAGCCAATTTTACTTTCAATTTGGTATTGCAACCGATCAGTAAGGAGTGTCTTTTAACAGTATACAGATTACCATATCTAAACTTTTGTTGGTATTTGTTTTGGGAATGTAAAAGTAAAGTTAGCGACCATAGTCGAGGGTGACTCGAAGGCTCCCTTTTCGATAGCTACTACACCAAGGTGTAGGGGAGGGCGCTACTCCATTCCCAGGATTGCTCCACTTTACCCTTGAACCGTACCTTATAATGCTGAGTGTTAAGCAAGGTGGTATCAAGTTCCATTTTTAAAGTCTTTGGTATGACTCGACCTGGGATTGAACCCAGGTCTCCCGGGCCATTGGCGAACACTCTAACCGCTGGGCCAATAGATTATAAAGATATGACAAAATTATTTCCTAAACATTAAGTTATTTCTTAATGTTTACTCAGCATGTCTTGGGAAAAGTATACAGTTAGTTTAAATAATAAAATCTAGAGTGTTTAAGCAATATTTTATGAAGCCAGAATTTTCTGGATATCCAATGAAACTATTCCATTGAAATCACATATACGTTTTCCTCCTCTCCAAATTGCATAGTTGATATGAATTTTTATCTATATAAAGAAGAAAAAGGTTAGACTATTGCAATCCTGTTTTCATTTTGCTCGTTTGTTTGTTGTTTACAAAAAAGAATAATGCTCAAAAAGTATTGACTATTGGTTCTGTGTCTTCGACACTCTATTGCTTTATTGTACATGTTCCTCAGCTCTACATGAAATTCAAGAATACATACGAAAACAATAATAATATCAGTCTTGATACTTTTTTATCACACGTCATGAATTGATTCAATATGTTCATCATTCTTAATTGGGAATAAGTGTCTATGAATAAACATGCCTCTTTCTTGTTTAATTTAACATAGTAATATTTAGTTTGAAAACTAACCATGATTTCTAAACAGAAATTAACTTCTGAAATATTGTTATGTATTCTCAATACAAGTTTATTGTAAAAAATAAATACTCTATAAAATATTCTTCTTGCATCTCCCTCGACCGCCAGTATCTATATTGAAAGAAATATGTGTATGCTTATACAAACTGTTGGATTCAAGAAGAAACAGTTTTTTTCTTTCTTGTTGTATTGGATAATATATATTATGCATACAACAGCAACCAAATAAACCGCTATTTTTAATGGGATTATAATTCATATTTTATATTCATTGAAACAAATGTGAATTTGCATATCATCTATGAGAGACTTTACTTTTATTTCAGGACTGTCATTCAACTTTCTCATCTGCCAATTTAGTGATTACAACATGCTGTTTTTTTCTTTTGAAAAATGTCATAGAATTTATGGGCAAAATACAATCGTATTTCTTTAGTATAGGCAGACAACGACAAATTTTATTTTCGTGGATAGGTCATGGCGCCATGAGAAATAGGGGATGAAACTTTATGTATGAATTTCTCCAATTGCTGTCGAACAGATTTCTAAAGCTGCACAAAGGGACTCCTAACCTGATCGAAGTGGAAGAATGTAATATATATATATATATATATATATATATATATATATATATATATATATATATGTATATGTGTGTGTGTGTGTGTGTGTGTGTGTGTGTGTGTGTGTGTGCGTAATTTCCTTATCAATATTAAAACAATAATAATATATATTTATTTTTTCATTCATGGTTAGGGAAAAAATTTTAACGGATCATCACAATTACATGCTGGTGATTTAAATCAAGGAGCAGTCTCTAAAGAAAAGACAAAGCAAAAAAAAAATACCATCAAATATCGTAAACTCATATTACGTGAAAACATACGTGAAGAGTTCAGCTACACCATTTTTACATGGATGTCAGGAGACATTTTTCCTTTGAGATATATGTCGACTGTGAAATGTGCAATGAAAAATAAAAAAAGAGATCAAGAAAATTATCAACATACTTAAATTTTCACGAGGAGAATGTTTTTTTAGTCGTGAAAGGAAAAAGACATTTGCATTTGATGTGAAGAAATGACTATTATAACCACTTTACGTTATTCTCAAGCAATGATTTGAAATGATAGTGTTTGCTGATTAACTGACGATGGAAATAAAGGTCAGTGTCCAACTTCCACTGATCAGCACACACACACGCTCACACACACACACGCTCACACACACACACACACACACATATATATATGTAATAAACTTATGCACATTATATATATATATATATATATATATATATATATATATATATATATATATATATATATATATATATATATAATGTGCATAAGTATATTGGTGGGAACAGATTGAAATAGCTAAACAGAAATAAATTGGAAACAAACGTGTGGGTGGGAAGAAAGAAAGAAAGAAAGAAAGAAATTATTGTTTGATAGATTGATATATACATAAATAAATAGATGGGAAAAGTAAAGCAGTCAAATATACTGATAGTTATATAGATATGATAAGTAATCTTGCTATGAAGAGAATCAAATGAAGGTTAAACGAGTCTTCTGATCATTTTCCCGAAGAGAAAAAACAAGAAATATCTTTGTTCCTGAAATGTGTCTACGAGAAAAATTTTTTCCTTCCATCGACATTTAACCAAGCTGGTTTACATTGATAAAGTTCCAACACTAATGCCATCATTAATGTTGGAAAAATCAGATCAAACCGGCAGCATGTTTCAATAAGATTATATCCGCTAAGTTAGGCTAACCAGCTTTTGAGTTGTTAATGGTGTTATTGTGGAAAATCAAATCATTTCGTAGGCATATCCATTCCACAGAGATGTTTTTTGAAGCAACTCAAACTGAACAGAGAAAATAAGGATGCAGCGACAAAACAAAAAGGAAGGAGTTAGTCAGAGAGGGAGAAAAGGAAATAGTATGTTTAAGAAATAGAAACTCTACTCTGCTATAGATAAACCAAAACCATAGGCACCATCCTTTTTTTTACCTCCGCATCTTTTCCTACTGGGATTGACAATCGCCTTCCCTGACAGGCCATTCATACATTAAGCCAAGCAGTGACTGGGAGGGGGGATTTATACCCTGACCTTCTGATCCTTACTCTCTCACCTTAGTTATCAAAGAAATCACTGAACACTCCTGGGAGAATCAGTTGGCCTCCATCCTTGAAAGTAGTTTGCAGAAATAAGGTGTTATGGTGGGGAAATATACTAATTATCTCAGAGATATGAAATAAACAAATGACTAAGGCATTAGAAACCATTTATTTGAAAGATGATTGCTTTCATTGTTTTTGATGCATCATTTTAAGCATCCACTCGGCTAAGCAGTCTGCACAGAGGCAACAGTATAAAATAAAGCACAATGCAAAGTGCGAAATAGAATATCTTGCCTATTTGAGGCTTGCGTTCTGACTTCGAATGCAATGTGAAATCGATCATAGCTCTCATCAATAATCCGTTGAAATTCTTCGAGCGCCAAGCAATTTACACAGGGGCACTTAACCATTTAGACAAAGTGGAGTGCTTAGCGTAATAGTTATCTTTGGAGGAAATGGAATCAGTGAACAAAGTTCGAATCCTAGATGAGGTTTTCGCGTTTCATTTTTGTGCTTATGCCCTTAGAAAAGCATCAATCAATCCCCTACAAACTATGTGTTATTATATAGGCTGACTAGTTTCTTTGGCCTTGGTATGGTAATCAGTGTAGAAGAAGGGAAACTCTACTGAAAACCTGTCTTCTTGCCATATGTAGGTAAAGAAGAGGTTGGGATTGACATATTAAGAAGACATTTTCTGGAAAAACCTACCTTCTCGTGATTATGATATATATATATATATATACTATATATATATATATATATATATATATATATATATAATTTGGTGCTGTTTTCTACCCATGCCCGCAACACATGCATTTCGACGGTCGCTAACCCTTGGTATTTCCTCATCACTTTTCATACACTACAGAATTTTTCTCTGATAAGACATGATCGAAACGAAGGGTTCCTTTTTTAAGAAATTTATAAATTTTAAAATGTACATGCTTTGTAAACTAATTTTTAAATTTTCACGTATCAGATAATCTTTATATATATATATATATATATATATATATATATATATATATATATATGTGTGTGTGTGTGTGTGTGTGTGTGTGTGTGTGTGTGTGTGTGTGTGTGTGTGTGTGTGTGAGTTTTTGTTCATGCTGGCAATTTATTCAGGTAACTGATATGACCTGAAAGCAACTGTTTCCGCTATTTCTTAAAGGCCAGCTTCTAATTTTAACAATAAAAAGCGAACTTGTTTATTTTTTAAAAAAACTTTCGAAAGATTAAGAGCAAAACATTTAAAACGAAAGAACTGAACTGGACGCAAAAGTCACGATAGAATTTAAAAGTATTAATGCTTCATGTTTTCGTGATATTGTTGTATCTGTTTTCCTGCGCTACACTGTTACATAGTGATAGCAAGTGTCCATATTTGCGATTAGGGAAAATAAATGTGACTCGGCAAATCAAAACTGGAAAGAAATAAGACAGTAACTAAAATGATTAGTCTACAAATTTGGTTTGAAATATTTGGGAAACTCAGAGAAATAATATAATATTTCATATGCTGGATGTCTGTTACATACGTACCCAGGGAGAGAGAGAGAGAAAGAGAGAGAGAGAAAGAGATATGGGGAGGGAAACACACAAACGCACACTCAAACACACAGACATAAAATCAGTCTTACAAGCCGTTAAAACGCGGAAATATGTATGCATGTATACGCACAGTCGAACATAAACCTACACTTACATTCATTTATCTATATCTGTCAAAATAGTTGCACTTTACATTCGGTAAATCCTAACAACATATATTGGTGTTTATTTAGAAATACTTTTTAATATTTTATTGATGGTTTTTAAAGCTATTCAAGATTTCAACAGGTATATATATATATATATATATATATATATATGGGTGTGTGTGTGTGTGTGTGTGTGTGTGTGTATGTATGTGTGTAGTACCATACAAATGACTGTTGCCACAATAAACTATTGCAAATTTCAAAAATTGCTATCATATAAATGTCTATGAGAAGCCGTTTCTATAAATTTCGATTTTCTTATTGCTCGATTGCTTATATTCATGGCAGTTTTCACGATGTACATAGTCATTTCTATGAAAATTTTAATCATGGCTGTAGATATTAAATTTTCACTATGTTATATGCTCACATAATAAATATGCTAATATACACATATACATGTTCATGCAGTATCACAACGACACCATAAATAATTAAACAGACGCACAATGATAAAGTCATAGGAACAGACGACGTACGCAGGAAGGAAGACGCAGGAAGACTTCTTTATAACATATTTTACCTCACATCTTTATTTGTAATGTTCGAAAGGGTTGTTCTAAGTTTGCGTGTAAGAGAGAGCTGGAGACCGAACATTACGGACATATTTTGACCCCAATGTTATGGCCGTCAGCGTTGTGTCTTTTTCGTTCTTCATGGCTGCTCAACCGGACCCTGGAGTAAACTCTTCTGTGTGCTGGCTTTCCCTACTACACGCGTCTACCTCCGTCTTCCACTGTACTGCTTGCCCTCCCTCTCGCCTATCTCCAACTGTCCTCAATTCGTCGGCCTTATATTACCTTCAAACTCCCACGCAGTAAGATAGACACGCCTCAACGCCTGCGCAACCTCTTCCGATTTCCAGCGACCGGGATGTGTCACTTCCTTCCGGTGCACCACCTTGAATGGCATTTTTGGCCGGGTCAAAAGGTCAAAACATAACAACTATACTTAAGAAAAAAACACTGCTATTGCAGAAAAAATACTTGCAAGCTAACGGTGGAACATTCTAAAACTAAAACATAGTGATAGAATATGCACTTATATGTTGGTAATTAATAAAATTTACAAAAGCTTTAAGCTGGCGAAATTTTTGCACGGTATTATATATATATATATATATATATATGTGTGTGTGTGTGTGAAGAGAAAGACAGGCATATATAGAGAGAATGATATATATATAGAGAGAGTGAGACCAGATGAGAATTCAAGAAATGTTGAAAAACGTATTCAGTCAAGTTGGCTGTAGGTGGAGAATACTCTGACTGCATCTATAGAGAGGGGAAGACCTACCAACGAATTCCTGGATATAACACTAAAACATCTAATGGTCAGGTTGGGGACGATAGAGTACCTCTTTATAGTCATTATTTCCTGGTCGGCTCTGAACTGATCTCATCACACCGATTAGTGTCCCGTCATTGAACCTTTTAACGTTTTTAGAACTTTTTAACGTTTTTAGAACTTTTTAACGTTTTTAGAACTTTTTAACGTTTTTAGATTCTGAAAACCATTTAACTAAGGCAAATAGAACTGTAAGAGGTAGTTATGCTTGAAATCATTTAACAGTATTCAAATAAAACTATTTTTGTTTGAAATACTGAACATTTAACTATAATGTACAAACCACTGAACCGTGCCTTCTATTAAAAAATATTACCAACAAACAATTCATTTACAAATAAAAGATATTAACAATAAATGAATAAAGATGATTCGATGTTAAGTAATCTACAAGGGTGGATATACACAACACCACCAATAAAAAATGTTGATAACAAAATGCTCAAATATTGAGCAACTGACATAGTAGACACTAATAAAAATTAAAATCTCATTTCTGATATCTCAACACTGAAATTATTACTAAAAGTTCAATGCATCTTGTTGGATTCAATATTCATCGGATAAATCTTAGGACTAAATGGACAATTAAATTAATATAAATATTAATTATTGTTGACATAAAATAATGATTAACAACATAACACAGGAATAGAAGAAAGAAAATTCCTTCATTCCTGCACAATACAGTTATTATTTGCATTATGCCAAGTTTTATTTTAATTTTATCGACTACTTACTATGAAGTTTCAGTTTGATTATTGAACCAGAACCGATGTATAAAACTTTCGGTAATTAGACTTGTAAAATGAGTTGAGATTTTAATCATATATATATATATATATATATATATATATATATATATATATATATATATATATATATATTTCTTTAAAATAAAAACCAAAGACCGGTTATTTTATAGTTATAAATTTATTTCCATCCTGTTTTGCGTTTCTGATGTAAACCAAAAGCACAAAGAAAAATATAACAGGACTTCTTCAGATCTTATGGATAAAATAAAACAGAATAGACACGGGGGGGAGGAAGAGAGGTGAAGAGTTATCTCCTCATTTTATTAAACTTCCGTTTTTTTATTTACTTATTTATTTTATTTATTTTTCTAATTTTACCGTCGGTTGGAATTATGGTAATTTAACTTTTTTTATTTATTTTATTTATTTTCTTTTTTTGTTAAGTTCGATAAATAACTTTTATGTGTTATCTTTATATAATAAATTTTTCTAAGGGAAATATTAATACTTGTATTAATTTCGAGTCTATTTCCTCAGTTACCTATTTTTTCCATGTACGTATATTGGATACGTTTTTTTTTCTTTGTTTCACAATTTATTTCTCTGTTTTTGTTTTTTTTATTTTTAGTCTATAGTTTAAATTTAGCCTTATGTCTACATCTTGCTATTCATTCACATCTCTTATTTAATAATCCTAAAATAACCAGTCTTTTTTTTTTCTTTAAAGAAAGTATTGCTCTATAAAATTAATTACATTGAGCTCTCTACCAGGAAAATTTAAATGCTCAGCCCTTGAAGGATTTTCTTGTCCTGAAGAAATTACTCCCACCTCTGGTCTAACTGGACTGAATAACACACACACACACACACACACACACACACACACACACACACACACACACACACAGCTATATATATATATATATATAGCTGCTCTTTTGTCTCGTCCACCTCCCTCCCATCTCCTTCCCATCTCTAAAACCATTCGATGAACAAGACACAGCTGGAAATGTAAGGACAAACTCATTAGCTACGTTTTCCTCTGGACCCCTTCACACGGACGAGCAACTGTTGGGCGACCAGCTGGAACATATCAACAGCAGCTCTGTGAGGACTCAGGGTGTAGCCTAGAATACCTGCCAGAAGCGATGAACGAAAGAAACATGTGGCGATGGAGAGCTGGATGATATTTAAATTTACTACCTTAACTGCTTCATTTTGTTTTGGCTGTATTTCATTAAGGAACGCTTTTTATCCAGAAGATGGCAAACTTTGTATTTAGTAATCATAATAGGCACTAATATTCAATGTTTCTTTGTTAGGAATTTTTGAACTGATTAGTTGTCTAGCAAAAGTATTAAAATATATTTGATTATAATACCCGCTTTAATAGATTCATTTTGGGCGGGAAATTTTCTGTGAAGCACATTTTAGTGTTGTAAAATTTCCTAAAATACGATGGATAAACTGTGGCCTGTCATTTCTATCTGATCATTCAATTATAACCAACGAATTACAGCGTGATTTTTCGCTTTTGTTTACTTTGGCTGGTTGATTATACGCTATGCCAACACTTGTCTGATAATTTTAGCCAGCGGTTTGCGAGTTGTATTTCAGTACTTTTCATGTAAATATTCCAATTGTATTAAATACCATTTGTTTCCGTACAGTTATATTGGTTGATATTTTCTAAATACAAATAACAAACACACACACACACACACACACACACACACACACACACACACACACACACACACTCATATATATATATATATAGTAAAATCTAGAGATGAAAAGACAGACGGGTTTCAGAGGATAATTTCATTTATTGATTAATTTCAAACCTTTTTTAAACCTTTATTAAAGTATATGGATTTTAAACAAGATTGAAGGGTGTAGATGTTTTAAACATTATATTTCCGTTGTTGACTTTCTTATGCAAATTCAAAAAATTTATTTAAAAGATATAAAATATCACGTAAAAAACACGCACAAAATTCGTGTCACGTCTATCTATATATATTCTTATATATGTTCATGATCATTTTTTGTTTATGTCTATCAATTTTAACCTTAGTCAATAATTTAAACTATCAATAAAATCATCCTCCGAAAACCCTGCATTCACTCATATCCGTACATATTTAAATTGCCGGGTTTATTTCCTGTTTTTTTCCAGATTATATATATATATATATGTATATATTGTTACGCCACCATGTTCACAGCGGGCTTGCAGGGTGCCGTTCGTTCCCACCAAGTCCACCAGTTAAAGCAGGGCACACACGTTGGTTGTGGTTTGCCGACGCTATTTAATATTACAGATATCTCCAACTCCCAAGCTGAACCACATTTAAAAGCCACTAGGTGGGTTTTAGGAGAATTATTAGAATACAACACAGCTAACTGGCCATCTTTCCCCCTCAAATATAAGGCCTTCGACAAACCCAATACTTCCACAACAAAAAAGAAGGACTCTGAACTGCCGTATTTGGGTAAAAAAGATTAATAACAATAGTCTTTTATTAAATAAAAGAAAGAAACAAAAAAACAATTTAGGTAAAATCCAGGAGCGAGAAAGTCTTTCTTTTAAACGGCTGAAGGTGAGAATACAGATCGTCAGCGGTAGATATGATCCGCTTCCTTTCAGATTTTGGGATTTGATGGCTCCAAATCTCAAGTTTATCATTAGGGAAATATTCCCCCTCCCTTTCTTGTCTATCTTATCATAGTTATTCTTTCCTCCCGTAATTTGTCGTTTATTCTCGTCAGCACGAATACAAAAAGATAAATTTGAATATACTTCAATTGTATGTTCAGTTACTTGGGATTTCATCGAGTCTTTTCTTTCCTCTTTTTCCTATCATTATTGAGCTGCCATGACACGTTGATAGAGAGATGCACGTCTTATTTCAGATAAGAACAATATTAATTATTGCCACTTTCCTCGTGGACAAGTCTTTTCTTTGGGTATTCGTTTGACGAGGCTCTCCATACTTCGGAGTACGAATTCATTCAAAGAAGAAGTTTTTTCTTTTCTCTCGGTGTTCTCTGCTCGGCATGACTTTGGAATTTGTGTTTCTTTCGTATCCCATATTATATCTTCACTTTTCAACCAACCAAAGGGCAACTGCTTACGTGTCCTCATCTTTCGGCGAATAAACGGCCACTGTTTATTTACTTCGTGTTGGCTTTTTGGCGGTTAATCCCTCAGTACCAATCATGGTGGCAGGTCTGCCTCTCTTCGCTGAGACATACATGGCTAATACAGAATGGGGTTTTCTCATGCCCATGTCACCTTGCGCTAATAAAGAGGGTTGGAGAGAAACGGCCTTTCCACTTTCACTATTCTGTTCACTACTATAGTCTGCTGAGGGCCAACGAGTTGCATCTCCTTTCTCCATAACTCCGCATATGTCTGAAGGTGTCGGATTTCCTCGTCACAATATATATATATATATACATATATACAGGGTGGAACGATAAAATTGTCGTCCTAAAGAAAACAACACTACAGCATTATTTTAAAACTTTTATTGAAAAAAATCAATTCAGGTAACTTGTTTATGTTGTACAGCTGACATCAATTCAATGTAGACGACTTCAGCCTGGGAGCATGCCGTTTCCACAAGCGCCGGCGGGAGCTCGGCGAATACTCGGCGGATGGCGGTGATCAGGCTGGCTTTGGTGTTGTGGGAGGTCATGTTGATGATGTTCTCAACGTATGACCAAACGAAGTTGTCCAGCGAGTTCAGGTTGGGGAGGAGAGGGCCAGTGAGAGAAGAGTACAAAGTCGTGGCACTCTTTCTGAAGCCAAGCCTGGGTCTCTTTGGACTTGTGGGTCAGCGCAAAGTCATGCTGCCACACCCAGGGTCTACCATCGGCCACCTTATTGCACCAGGGGATCACCACACACTTCAGTACATCCAGGTATACTTTGGTGTTGACTTTCAAGCCAACTTCGAAGATGTGAGGTGGCATGATGTGGCCCTCACTTGAAGCCACACCAAAGACTATAACCATCGGCAGAGTGCATGAGTTGTACAGCGGTGCATCTCCAATCTCGCTCGTTGAACATTGTGTCAATTTCAGACATGATAGAAGGCTCCTATCGCTCTTGGGATTTGTACACAACTGGCCAACCTGTAGATGGTCTGCAACAAAATAAAAGAAAGCCGGTTTTCATTAAACGGAAATGAATTCATGTTGTCTTTTCTATGGCGACAATTTTATCGTTCCACCCCGTATACAAGGATCATTAAATAAGTTTCCAGACTTTTTTCGTATGTTCACTTTATTGATAGTACACACATTAAACTCTAGTCTACTTCGAAGTAATCTCTTCCGGCTGCAATGCACTTGTTGCAGTGTTCCAACAACTTCTGGAAGGCCCCATGGAAGTCTTCTTGTGTGAGCGTGTCAATGACCTTCGTCACAGACTCTTTCATCTCCTCAATTGTCTCATAACGACAGCCTGTGAACTTAGGGAATAACCAAAAGTCACAGGGAGCCAGGTCTGGACTATAGGGACGGTGAGGAACTGTCTTGATGCCCATCTTGGTCAAATAGTCTGTGATGGAGTTGTGGACTGGAGCCTTGTCCTGCTGGAAATGCCACTGACCCGATTTGAAGAGTGCTGGCCTCTTCCGAGGGAATCTCTTCCTGAACTCCCTTATAACCTCAACTTAGTAACCCTAACCTTAGCCCTTTGGCCAATCAACTCTGATCTTTTGACATCCTTCCACCTCCCACACCTCTCATCATCTCTCACAGACACCTTGCCTTCCTTGAATGTTTTATGCCACTCAAAAACTAAAGCTCGATTCATGCAAAGATGGTCGAAAAGCAGTCTGAAGCATTCCATACGTTTCTGTGGCATTTTTTCCAAGTTTAAAACAGAATTTTATTGCATAAAATGTTTCAGTCCGTCATGGAAGCCATCACGTTACGGAGACTCTCACCAGACAATTTTTGCTGCTGCTATTATCATCATTACTATTGTTATTATTTCACATCAGTTGTTTGCTGATTGTCTATTACTGAAGTTTGAATGACTACAAGTCTCCTCAAATCTCCAGGATTCTTCTCTATATTCTCGCTGATCTCAATAATGCACTCGTCCTCTTATTTCAAAGTCTTCTAGCCTGTTTATGGATCCGCTGGTGATTGAATCGAGAGCTCTAATTACAATTGGTATAATTGTCACTTTTATGTTCTATACTTTCTTTAATTCCCTAGCAAGGTCGAGGTATTTATTATTTAACTTTCTTTCAATTTTACTTTGGGATCAGCCGAGACAGCAAAGTCCACAATTTTCCAAGTTGTCTTTTTTTTGTTGTTGATTATTATTTGGTGTAACTGTCTCCCTGATATTAGGTGATCAGTTTGTTTGAAAATCCCAGAAGAGTTTGTGTGCCTCATTCTCCAGGAGAGATGATGGGTTGTGCATATACCATTTGTTCGTATGGTCAGTTTGAAATTTCTTGCATAATTTCCAGATGATCACTTTGCCCACGCAGTCGTGTCTAGTCTGATACGCTTTCTGTGATAATTTGCTGCATTCGCTGATATCAATTCGTCTCTATCACCATATCGCCTACATCTGATGTTTTGTTTCCTCTTGTTTTGATATGATTAGTTCTTTATTATTATTATTATTATTATTATTATTATTATTTGTTGCAGTAGTAGTAGAAAGTTGCTCTAAAATATTTAAATTAATGCACGAATTTTTGTAATTGATATTAATCTATTTTGCATCTTTTTTCCAACATCACACTTTGCGGTTGTCACCTCATACAGTTCGTGTTGATGTCAGCCATATCCATTTTTTAACCGTTGCCTCTCTGGACTCCCTTGAAAAAACAGCCAATCATTTTCAAACAAATGACGACGGCGATATATAAAAGAAGTCAATAGCTCTGAAAACCCTTTTTTTCTCCAAGTTCTATTGATCTAATCAAGAAATCTTTTTTAATGTTAACTAACTTGAGGCAAAATAACTCAAAGATCAAGGATTTTTTATATATTCTAAAAGCTTCTTGCTGCTTTTCAACATTCTGTTTATTTTTTTTTAATTTTATTTTTTTTTTTTTGGTTTCGATACAATTGTACCAATCAAAGGGTGAAGTGTTTTAATCCAAAAACAGAAAAAAAGATAGAAAAGCAAAAACGACAAAAAAATCATACGCTTTGGAATATTCTGAAAGACAGATTTGTTTGATTTACTCAATGTCCTCACTTGTAGGCAGACCTTTTCTTTTTAAATGCGATCTTGACGTTCAAAATTGATTGAATTGTTTGCATAGAAAATATGTGAAAGATAGCCGTCTTGATAAATTCTAAGAGAATTCGTGAATCATAAAAGAAAATATACTGTAAAAATACGTGTAGTTTTGTGTTTTCATATATACAATTGATTCATTTATAAAAGAAAAAATATTTGTTACCGTACTGGGTCATCATCTAACGTTGGATAGGTATGAAATACCTGCAGATATGATTGTAATAGAGAACGCTTATTTTCAAAGTATAAATCGAAAAAAGTAAATGAGTTTATTTTGTGGTTGACAATCGTAAATAATTACCATACATACTCACAGACATAAAGATATTAATAATGTTGGATTGCTTTCGTAAAAATCAAAAACAAAGATCGAAAAAATGAGTTCCACTTTTAAATTATGCCTGCTGATGAGTACAATAAGAAAAAAAGTGTACGGTCCTTCAGTGGCTGTTCAGAAATGTTTTGAAGAAATGTTATTATTATTTGCTCATTGAGTTTGTCACATCAGTGTTAACTGATGGTCTTTCACTTGAGTTTGAGTGACAGCAAGTCTTCTCACGTCTCCTGAACTCTCCCCAGTATTCTGGCCAATCTCAACAATGTTGTAGTCTGGATGGGCTCCAATCGTCCTCTTATTTCCAAGTCCTCCAGTTCCCTTATCAATCCGCTGGAGACAATACCAAGACGACCAATTACAATTGGTAGAATTGTAACCTTCATGTTTCACAGTTTCTTCAGTTCCCTAGCAAGGTCAAGATATTTATCCTTTAAAGGTCTTTCAATTTTACTCATTGGTCAGTCTGGATAGCAATGTCTACAATTTTCCAAGTTCTTTTTTTCTTGATTATTATAATTCTGGTTGTCTATATGAGATTAGGTGATCAGTTTGTATGTCAAAATCTCAAATCAGGAAAGCTGATGAGTGGTTCATATACCATTTGTTCGTATGGTAAAATTGAAATTTCTTGAGCAATTCCCAGGAGATAACTTTGTCCCCCACCCAGACGTGTCTAGCCTTATACTCTTTCTGTGCTAATTTGCTGCATTCGCTAATTATGTGATCGATCGTTTCATCTCTATTACCACATAACCTATATCTCTATTATGTTGTATCTTATCTATTCTTGCTTTGATACGATTGTCCCTGATAGCATTGTTTTGTGCTGCTTATCAAGAGAGATTCAGTTTCTCTCTTTAGGTTTTCATTCTTTTTAGCTATATTAGTGTTTTCGTGGGTGAGATGTCTCTTATTAGTTGCTTAAAACGTCCATAGACATGTTTTCCTTTTTTTGTTTTCAGTTTATTTTCGTTCTGTTAGTCCTCATGTTTTCAGTACTGTTTCTGTGGGCTGTAATCAGTCTTTCGTCATGCTTTTGTATGTAATTTTCAAACCGTTGTATTGATGCGTCAATACTGTCTTCAGTCGTGGTAGTTCCTCTTCTTTCCTTTCTTGACACATATAATCTGTCAACGTCATCTCTGGGATGTAATTCCTTATGCATGGTCATCAGTTTTCTTATTCTTTGGTCCATTTGTTGAAGTTCTTCTCTGGTCCACTTCAATAATGGTCCCGAATATCTTACGCTGTATACAGCCCAGGTATTCCTTTGATAAGGTTTCTACTATATAGTTTTTTTCTTTCTTAATCTTTTCTTTCATCTCCTCTTATTTGATGATGTCAGCTTCCAGTATCCCTGAATATTTGTAGTTTTCCTTTTCTCCCAGCGTTCTAATTTTGTCTTGATTTGGTAGTTTCATTTCGTCCATTAAGGGTCGTTTGCCACTTTTCATTCCTTGCCTGACGCATTTTTCTATGCCAAATTCCATTCCTATATCCTGACTGTATATTTTGACTGTGTTTATTAAACTTTACAATTATTTTTCATTTTTGGCAGACAGTTTGATTTCGTCTATGTACATTTCCTGAATATGTGGCTGAGTGGCATCATTGCAATTATAAATAGTGGTGATAGGGCATATACTTGGAATATCCTCTTTGGATCATTGCTTCAGCTAAGCTGTTCCTTCCTGTTGTCAATTCCACTCTGCATGTTTTCATGGTTTTCTCGATTATGTTTCTGTCTTCATCTGATATTTTTTACATTTTCAATCAGTTTATTATCCAATTGTGTGGGACCATATCATATGCCTTTTTATGTCAATCCAGACCCGAGGTAGATTTTTCCATCTCGTCTTGCTCTAGTTGAGGATATATTGATCACTATAGATTTGTTCTCCTCTGCCTCTAGATCCTTTGCAGCATCATTTCTGTTCCTCAGAGAAAAATCCCAGGCTTGTTAGCAAGAAAAAAATCTCTCCCCTTATTTGTCCCGTTAGTATTTTCCAAAAAAAGGCTGGTTTTGGGTCTGTAGTTGTTTTCGAAGGTTCCTTTTCTGGGGCTTTTTTTGATCAATGTGGTCCTTCTTTTGGTCATACATTACGGTACGTAGACTTCTTGTAGACATCTGTTCATTTCGAGTGCTAGTCCGTCATGAATCGTGGTGTATTTATTGAAACAGAATCCATGTATTTCTTCATGGCCTAGCGTTTTCCATTGTGATATTTTTTAGTCAGCCGTTGTAAATCTACATGCATTTTCGCTTTCGCTCCTTCTTCAAGTCTTTCAAACTCTTTCGCCATGTTGTTTATCCGTTTGCTTTTTTTTATTATGTTCTCTTGGGTGTAAAAATCGTTTAGCTTCTCTTGTGTCTGGTTGTTGGAATATTTTCGTGTCATCTCCAACTTTCTTTCCTTGTTTTGGAATGTTCTAATTTGTCTGTATTGTTTTACTCTTTGTTGATATCTTTTTAATATTCCTTCTTTCCCCAGCACTTTCTGTTTTATTCCCTCAAGTTGTATCGTTATTTTTTAGTGTTCCTTTTCCTTTTTGCCCTAACATGTTCCAACGTTTTTTATTTGTTTTATCCATTTTGCCTGCTTTCAAAGTTTTCTTATCAGCGTTTCCAGTCAAATTTCCCATACTCGTTTTGCTTTTTTGTTTGTTTTCTTTAAGGGAACCCCAATTTTCTCACAAGCGTATTTTCTCCTTCATAGATTTGTTCATTTAATTCAGTTATGTTTTTTGTTACTATAAATATTAATATTTGATTTATTTTTTCCGTTTCAATCTTGATTGTTTTCCATTCTATGTTTCTTAGTGATGGCAAGGGTATATTTAGTTCGTTCATAATTCTCTTTAAATTTTCTAAATGTATTTTTGTTCTTGTGTTGGTGTTTGTTCAGCGATTTTCGGGGTTGTGGTGTTTCTATTTTCGGGGTTGTGGTGTTTCTATTTTCAGAAATTAGCGATTCATTTCACCTAGACTCGTTTTGTTTGCCAGTACTCGTTTTGTTTGCCAGTACTTGTGTCTGATATTGTTTTACTGTCTTGTTCTTTTGACATAAAAACAGCTTCCTTATGCAATTGGAAAAACCCAACCAATGGCAATGGTCAGAAACTTAAAAAGTCACAAAATGAACTAAAGTATACCTAAAACAACAAATAGAATGCATCCAAAATCAGATCAATAAGATTAGAGACTCGGCTGAAGATAGGAAATCTAGGATAGCATGGCAGACAGCAAACGAAGTGAGCAGAAGGATGAGTACTGCGAGAGTTAAGCTGAAAGCTGCCAGCAAAGAAGAACAAATAGACATGTGGAAACAACATTTCCAGAATTTACTATGAAACCCCCAGAAAGTTAAGGACGAACCAGTAACAAAAAGTATTAGTAATCAAGTAGACATCAAAATAGGACAGTTTACGCAAGAAGAACTCGACTCAATACTATGATAAATTAAAATATAAAAAAACATCAGGGCTTGATGAAATACCCCAGAAGAATGGAAGACAAGGGAATTCGACGACGTACTGCTCCGATATCGGAACGCTGTATATAATTAGAACAAAATAAGCAGATGGAGAAAGGAATGCATCCTCCCTTTCCTCAAGAAGGGGGACCGGAGAATAGCCAAGAACTGCAATGCTCTACTAGGCAACTGCATAGAAACAAAAATTGAGAATGTACTTAGGAAGAACCAAAATGGCTTTCAGAGAAATCGATCAATGACATCACAAATTTTGACTATCCGTCGAATTCTAGAAGGTGTTAATGCAGGAAACCTCGAAGCAACACTATTATTCGTCGACTTCGCTAAGGCATTTGACTCAATACAGGGAAGATGGAGCAAATGCTTCTCGCCTACGGCCTCCCAAAGAAACCGTCACAGCCATAATGATGCTATATAAAAACTTGAAAGTAAAAGTTTTTTCGCCGCGCCGAGACACACACTACTCAATAGTGTAGTGGGTGTTCTGCAAGGAGATGCATTAGCCTCTAACATGTTTACTATATGCCAAAATTACGTTCTTAGAACGTCTATAGATTTAATGAAAGAAAACAGTTTTAAAAGCGTCCACAAGTCTTTCCGCAGTCCCATTTGATCTAGAATAGTAAACAGAGGTGGTAGAGTGCTCTCTGGGCAAATATGGACAGAAATTCTTTAATTCCCTGCCGGAAAATTGCGTCCGGTTGTCGCTAACTAAAGCTTTTGGTACACCGGAACGATTGAAAAACTCCTTTGATACATTGACTATATTTGTGGATGTTTGATGGAGTATTTCAGGCCACTTGAAGAAACTGTCTATAATTATAAGTTAATAGTGACCATTTAGATGTCAAGCGTATTTAATGTGTAACCTCGTCCACGAAACACCCGTTTTAGGCCATGACTGAATTTTTATTGACGGTGATTTTCCATTAAGTTGACAACCCTTACACTCTCAACATTTTTTAAATATCTTGCTCCATCCTAGGCCAATACTTAAAGCTATGCATTAATGATTTCCTTCTTGACATCCCAAGATGACCTATATGAATTTCTCACAGGATTTTCTTTTGCCGAGTGTAGGGCATTACCACTCTCGCTGCTTATAATAGTACTCGCTCACAGTTTGAAAAATGTGATAATATTTATCCTTTTTCCTGTCTTTCAGTCAGCTATACTGTTTCTTCATTATTTAAATGAATTCGTCCTTCTCAGCTGCTTTTTTTTAAAACTATGTTCTAGAGTCGCAAGTAACTGCCGAATTGTATTGCACAGCCTTACGGATAAGTACTTTTCATCACTTAAGGCAGCTATCACCATGTCTTCTAACGGTTCTGAAAATCTTGCAATCAATCTTAACAAACCATTAGCGTGTCCTATTTTCCCATGATAGGATGTTCATTTTAAAGTTGCAGTTGAACCAGATTATTTTCCAGTGCTGTTGTCTGTTGGCAGTGAGCGTGGGTATACCTTTTTTATGCAAAAATTGTTAACAACGGTCTATGATCCGTCTATACAGTGAATTTTCTCCTATGGATGAACAAGTGAAAGTTCTTAATTGCATAGATTATAGCCAGGCTTTCTTTCTCAATCTGGCTATAATTTCTTTCAGGAGGAAGTAGGGCTCTGGACGCCTAGGCTTTGCGCTTTGTAGTCCAATCTTAAAACTTGTGAAGAGTTACCGCTCCGATCCCATAATTGCTTGCGTATGCTACTCTTATATATTTTTTATGGTCAAAATAAGCTAACAAAAAATTTGAGAACAGATAGCTTTTTATTTTCAGGAAAGCGTCTTCGCATTCATTGGACAAAATCCATTTTTCACCCTTTTTCAATTGGTAATTCAGTGGAGCTCTACGATCATATGTTTTAGGAATGTACGTACTATAAGAATTGACCAAGCCGGAAAACGCCCAAAGATTAGTGGCGTTGTTTGCTGATGCTATGAAGAACTCCTATTTCTCTTAACTTAGCTGAAAGCTAATTTCGTCAATCTTCTGGAACACTGCCTTGATATGTTTTTGTGCTGTTCGTTGTTTTCACTCCTTAACAGGATATCTTCAAGATTTGCTGCAAACATGGTGTCCATTACTTGTTAGAACAAACCGCGATCAACCTTTAATTCACAAGGGAGATGACTTAGCTTGAAAATGCCTTTCTGTGTATTTATCGCTAATAACTTCCAGCACTCTCTGTATACTTTAACATGTAGATATGCCTCAGACAGATCTATCTTAGAAAACACCTTGCAATCATTTAGCTTAGAGAAAATATCTTCCGGTGAATGTAACGGGTCTTTTAATCCGGATGAAAAATCTCCATATACACAAATATTTTTATTTTTCTTTACATACACCGTAGGTGCCGCCCAGTCTGAGTAGTAAACTTTAGAGTCCCTCCCTCATTTTCTATAAACGTTCCAGTTCTTTGTTTACTGTATCCAAACCCAAGAATGGTGCAATCCTTTTTGCTTTGAAAACTGGTCTTATGATGTCTTTATGTTCGAACCTGACCTTGGTTTTCGTACATTGTCCGAGACCTTCAGAAAACCCACGTGGAAATTCGTTTTTAAAGTCAAATAAATTTTTCTGTTTCTTCAGATTTTTTCTTTACTGCCGCGTCCACTTTTTGGCAAAATGAATTTATGGGCAATTCCCATATTTCATAAAGCTAGATCTAATCTGTGCCAAATAAATCCAACGGACCTGGAAGAACCTAAACATTTGATCTGCAAGTTTCTTCATAAATGTTACATTCCAGCTAAATTCACCTGAAATTTAACTTTTTCCGAGATACATCTCTATTTTTGGTACTCCTCAATAGAGGACAACCTATTTTTTCCATCTTTGTTCATTCACAATAGAAATGTCACTTCCATTATCTAACAATCACTTGAATATATGTTTTTTTTTTGTATTCATATATTGTCTTTTTCACGATTTTTAATTTCGCTCTTGGATAAAACAACATTTACTTTTATTCTAAATTTGTACTTCTTTCTTTTCTTTTTGTACTGCCAGTTGCAGCTTTTGTGACGGACATAGCCACACTAGAAGCAAACCTTATCCTTATAAAACAGTCCTTTTTAATTAAGACCACCCACAGGCATCACACTGTAGTGTTTTCCCTTAATATTTTGTAAATTTAAGTTGTTTTATCTTTTGGAATCGAGATATGTTCTTTTTTTCGATACGTGACTAGTCTTTCTTTACATTTATTAGCCTCTGGCACTCCCTACTCACGTTCTGTTGCGTAATTTCAGGGTCTTGCAACATAATAGTCAAAATCCTATATCTGATGTCATTGTCCTTTGCCGCTGTAACTCCCTGGACGAAGATTAGACATTAAAAATATCGATTGAAAGGTTGCATCATTTAAACAATTCCCATTGGCAATGTATATTGCCTGCATAAGTCACAAAGTCCTCATTCTCATATCTTACATTTAAACATTTGTTTCAAGTTTGTAACAAACTTTTACCCTCATCGAAAATTCCTGACAAAATCTTTATTGTCCCCTCGAACGAGAATTACTCCGGCTTTTTTGATAAGATTAGGTTCGTGTGTTTAGTGCTCTCCTCTATCCCTAATTTTTGGAGTATAGAGTAATTTATTCTTCATCAGACCATTGTTCGCATCTTTTCGTAAAAATCGTCTCGTATCAATGAAAATAGGCGGGGAAGGTTATTCCATTGTCCGAGTTATACTTGAATTCTGATAACAAATTCAATATTCCTTTATGAGAAAAAACCAGGAGCTCCGTTCTTCTGTTGTCTTAGCTAATACAGTTTCGCATAATAGCTTGGTATCTTTCGCTTATTTTTTCCGTAATTGCATCAGCTCTGTCATTTTTCATATTTTTGTTGTTGAAGCAATAGTTGCTGTTGTAACCGCATGCTAGCGTATAACGATTTCATCAATCCAATAAGTCATTCCAATTTTCTTTTTTTAGAGAAAAAAATCCTCTAAAAGAAAAATTAAGCACGGAAAAAATACTTCGTTATTCGTTTTTATGAAAAAAAAAATTCAACGTTCCTTGAAAAATTAAAACGACGATTTGTTTAGCCTGAAACTATAGAATAGAAGAAAAGATTATTGTTTTCAAACAATATTCTTGCGAGAATACTTATTTTGCTCGTAATATAGCGACTCAAGTTCAAATCCCGTGTTGAGTCAAGGAACACAATTTTTACTTTACTTTCAGTTAACAGAAAAATGCTTCTCACTGTTTCAAAAATAGTTCTTTGTGTGTCACGGTAGTAAGTGTTATTCTCAATGACTGAAATCTTTTTCGTTATGAGCTTTCACTGACTATTTTTAACATGAGTCGGTTCTATCCGTAAATATTACTGTTGTATATCACACAGTGTTGGGTTCCTCCTTGTTATGAGCTTGAACCAAATCAGTCATGGGCACTGTTGTGTCTTTAAAAGGCATATAATCAGACCAGGTTGTACTCGAGTGGAAAAGAACATTCAACACGTTTGTAGGTAAAAGAAAGAGAGTTTTATTGCAAGAGAGATACAATAAGACAAACAAGGAATGGTGAGGCACGCTACTATTCCTCGAAGCAAGGACAGGTATAATATCGTGCTCACTATATATAGTCACTGATAGACTCAGTCCACGTCACTGAGAGAGAGTGTGGGATATTCCATTTTAGCAGTGTACGTGTGAAAACAAAATTTTGAAATTTCATTGATACCTAAGAAAAGGCATTTCTAAACTTGCTGAAATTTTATTTCCCACGAGATATTATTAGAGCAGTTGGTAAGAAGTATTGGTCAAAATGCTTATATAAAGTTCTCAAAGGCAAATATATAAAAGCAGAGATATTTTTTTTTCAAAGTTTTTCTTCTTACCACAATTCATTAGAGAATATGAGAGGCAGTTGACGTTTTTCAATGATATCGGCAGTCTTTGAAGTTGTTTTTCTTTATAGAAATAGAAATGTTGCATTTTTAAAAGTATACAAATTGTTCTTGAATCTTCATATATATATATATATATATATATATATATATATATATATATATATATATATCAGAAAACCATTCTGATTGTGCAGATTCCCTTGACTCTCATTGATCATTGACCTCTATCGTCTTTTTCCCTTCATAGGTCCTTTAGACCATATCCAGTATCTGCACAGAGCGGATGAATATAAATATTTGCTGGTCGGCCAAAGCCGGTGTGTCCATGTATAGGATCTTACAGCAAACCTTCGCTTATGAGTTCGTTCCTGCTTCTCAAACAGTGCTTACTATGTCTTATTCATCTTAACCTGTATAGTTTGTGAGATAGGAGGCGTCTAACTATACAGCTGCTGTTGTGTAGGGTACTGTTTCAAGGATTTGTTTAAAAAATCCTGCAGAATTTTCGTGGAGTTCTCATCTATCTTCTAGAACTTTGATAAAGTACAGTTAATGAAGCCATACAATAGTATTGACATAGTTACAGCTTGGAAGAATTTTCGTTTTATTCTATCTGATAGATCAGGTTTCCGTGTGATCGATAAATCTGTGGATAGCAATCCATGTGGTTTCCGCATCTAGATGAGTATTTTTATCGATGTATATGAAATGTTCTATTAACTTCAGGGGGTTCTATTTTCATAAGGATCTGGCAGCATCATGTTTAAACATGTTTTATCTGGGTTCACGTAGCAGTCAATGCCACTTGGTGCCTGTTCCAGGTTATGTAGCCAAATTCGGCATGCGCTCATGTATTTTTGAGAAGAACCAAATCATTTGCAAAGTCTGCATCTGCCGTGTACTTCATATGAACAAGTTTCATTCTGGTATTCCCCAATATTCTAAGAATGAGGAACCTTTAAATATAAATAAATGAAAATTCTATGCTTAATCTGAAATGATACATGCAAAGTAAAAATAAATAAATAACAAGTGGTGTTAATGCAAAACATTTTCCTTTTCTCAAAGTGAAAAGTGCACAGAGTATCGTGTAATAATTTGTCTTTAATTGGAATCATTTTTGAGATGAGGCTTCTTAATCTAAGAATTAATTTTTATTTATTGCGGACTTTTTTCCTCATCTTGGTAGTTTTTGTGTTGTTTCTTCTTTCACTACGTTTCGGCCAAATGATTCCAATTAAAGACAAGTACAAAAATTCGGTTCGGACCCGACTCTGGAAGACTAGATAAGGATTTATAACACCAAAAAATCCATCCTTGATCGCCCTTCGAGGCCCGTGGCGCAGCAGATAGAGGTGTTGAGTCTCTACGGTTCCAGGTGAGCATTGTCAGAAGATAGCGGTTTCAAATCCAACCTAAGCCGGCCAGAGGCTCACTTGGTCAAAAACGTGGTGTGATAGGCAGTAATTACTGGGGATACGGTTACAAGACTCAGCATTCCTATCCGAGGTCGCGGTAAATCACCTGAAGAAGGCCAGAGGTGAAATTTAGCCGAAACCTTGTGAAAGAGGAAACAACACAAAAACTACCAAGATGAGGAAAAAAGTCCGCAATAAATAAATAAATTTAATTCTCTCGTGTAATGATAATTCTTAGTTTTGTCTTATTCAGTAAAATAATTATTTCAACCGTTTCTTTAGGTATGATATTCCGTCTTCCTCATCTGATCCTCAACCACCTTAGATCATCGCTATGCTTACTATCTTTCCACTTCTTTTATGGTCTAAATCAATAAACCAATAAAAATTACCTTTTGGGAAGTGTGATTCCAATGGTCAGTGCCAAGACCATCGATCTATAGCCAGAAAGAGTCAAGCCATGGACACAATTATGCGTTTGTCCGACTCAGCTGATCTGGGGAAACTAGCAATCAGGCTGACAGAAGAACACAAATTCTAAAAGCTGCTTGCTGAATTAACCTGTCAGCGGTTGCATGTCTATTCAGTGAATGAAGCAAAACGCACTGCAGTTTTCTGGCGTTCTGCCTTTCAGTGACAAAATGCCATTTACAAAACATGCAACTGAACGCACCCCCGACGACATGTGATAGAAAAAGCCGACAAAAGGAAGAGAAGGAAACATATATGAAATAATTTTAAACGTTGGTGACAAATAAAAGTCTATAAATTCATTAAGAGGCGTATAAAGCAAAAAATAATAACCCATTCTAATACACAAAGCAAATGAATGAATAAATAATCTAATAAAGATTATGATAATGGATATTTTAAAACATAATTTTATCAGAAATATCCAACGCCTTTTAAAAGTAATTGTAAATAGGATATAATTCTTTTTTTCAGTACTAATTTAATAGAAATTAATAGATACAGTTATTTTTTTAAGAAATATAAAAAATGGTTTTATATTTTGAAATGTTCGTTTTGTAAGAGAAATATATCCCCATCAATGAAAAAGATGCTGAAGTTTAATGGCATATCAAACTTCGTTGTTTATTTAATAGCAATGACGTTCTCGTAGAAGAAAAGTAATGTGAGGAATAATGAGTTCATACTTTTTTTGAAGTCATTAAACCGAAGGAAATGTAATTGCATGACTGTTGTTCGAACTCGCTTGCTGCAATGTCATTACCCAGTACGTTAGACCTTAAGTCACGAATACACCTTCCATATTGTAAAATAGAAGAATAGACACATTAGATAATAATCTATTAAATTTAAATCTGTGAATTTCTTTAACATTTACGAGGAGCTATAAAAATTAGCATTGGGTTGTTCATAATCTGCAGTATAACGAACACAATTTTGAAATAATGATCATTCTAGTAAAAACAATAGGCATTTTTTTTATCTGAGAAAAATATATTTTCCAAAGAAGATATCTCTTGTTTGACCGTTAAAATATTGATTTTAATTTGTACTTAAAAGCTTTAATTCTAAAAAAAGTAAAAGAAAAAGCATTTTTAGATTAAGTTTGTTTTAATTTAGATTAAACAATGTGAACTCACTGAATAATAGGAAATTTAGCTAATTCCATTCGGAAAGTTGATTTTTGATCGATTATTGAACATTTTAGATCCATGGAACAGAAATAATTTTGGATAACTGCCAACGTTTAGTTTCATTATACGCTTTTACTCGTAAGTATCCCTTCTACTCCATTGTCAAAAGATATGTCTTGTTTGATAGTTTAATTCACTTGAGAAATAACTTTTAATCTGTTATTACGCAATTTCATTTATTGCAGACAACTCCAGACTTAATAAATTTAAAGTATTTTTCTAACTATTCATGTTCGTGTTTATGGACTTCTGTGGCATGATTCAAAAATCTATTTTAAAAAAAAACGAACTAATATTTAGAACTTGTTCGTCAACATGCAAAGAAAACAGGATTCTACAACTTTTTCATAGGGAATTAAATAAACTCTAATGAAAGCCATTAGAGTTGAATAATACGCTGTAGAAATGGGGCTGTAATAAAGCAAATATTTACCCTTTGATAAGTTTGTCAGGAAAACAGACACCTTTGTTAAAAAAACGTGTTTTTTTAATCGTTTGTAAGCAATAAGTAGTTAATGCTTTTGTTATAGGTTTGTAAGAGTTTGATAACTCACTCTATCTCACTTTCTCTCTCCCTCTCTTTCTCTCGCTCTCTCAATGTTTCTCTCTAATATATATATATATATATATATATATATATATATATATATGTGTGTGTGTGTGTGTGTGTGTGTGTGTGTGTGTGTGTGTTAAAGAAGTAAAGTTCCTCTTCGTTAGTATTATTTTTAACCAGATCGTCACATAAGACAAATGAGATGAGTATTTTCAAATGTAGAAGGATATTAGTTTTTACACATTCATAGATAATATAAAACTTGATAGATGCTCAAGATAAAGGCAAAACAATCTTCAAGATAAATTCATTTAATTGCAGAAATATATCACAGAAATAAAAAAAAATGTTTAGTGTTCAGCTTAAGAGTAGTGTCAAAACAATTCTCTATCCTATGGTAATGTGAACATAAGGAATTCAATATTATGATATATTGTATGAAAATATTCTTTACTTGAAGAAAACCAGAGGGAAAGAACAAATGATTGTATCTTTCATTTTTTAGAGCATGTTATCAAGATCTCTTGATCTCTGAAGTAAAATAGATGAACTGACAGATATTATATTTATCAAATTCAATTCATTTTTATTTATTTCATTAAGGTAAACGAATATCCATTATGTTGGCTCAATTTCTGTTTTAGTATTAAAATGCGTAAGCCACCGAGAGACTAGGTTACTGAATTAGCAGATTCAGCATCATTCGGAATTTCACGTTCTCTCTTTAGAATTCTAGGGCGGTAGGGTTAAACTTTTCTCTTTCGTCATCTGATGAAATTGAAGTATAATGGCAATAGGTTTTTTTCCGCTTCTCTCACTGTTGTTCAATACCTTTTATTTCTTGTTGCTTCTCCTTAACAAAAGAGGTATTGCATCAGTCAATTTCGTTTGCATAAAAATTATTTTCACGTTTGGAGAAAATAGCTTTCTTTAATGTTAGAATTGTTCCTTCCTTAATTCTTATTATTTAATAATTCCTCCTTGTATGGAATATCTCCGCTTAATTGTTTATAACATCGTATGAATATCTACTAAAGTATGAGACTAGATTTATAATATATATACACACATATATATATATATATATAATTTCGATTATATATATATCTATATATATATATACATGTATAAAGAAAGAGATAGAGAGAGAAGAAGGAAGAGAAAGAGGTAGGGTGATATATATATATATATATATATATATATATATATATATATATATATGTGTGTGAGTGTGTGTGTGTGTGTGTGTGTGAACGTGTGTGTGTGTGTGTACTTGCGAGTGTGTGTGTTTATCTGTGAGTATATGTGAATATCCAATGTAAGCATGCATATATGTGTACATATGTATAAATACATGTATGTTGGTAAGTCTATGTATGGGTTGTATAGATGGGATTTTGTGTTATATATATATATATATATTTGATCAAATTCTTGGTACAAGCAAATTTATAGAAGCAAACAGTTAGAGGAATCATATGTCTTTGGTAGAACAAATTATTAAAAGAAAAAAAAGAATAAAAATAAAAGGATGTAAGAGCTCTTTAATCCGATACTCTTCAAACAACCCATCGGAGAAACAGTTAATTTTGGGGAAATTAATGGATGTGCCAAAAAGAAAAAAAAATATAACATATCTTAATTTTCCCAAATTTAACTGCTCGTTTTTAATTGTTTCTCCGGTGTGTTGCTTGGTATAACTCGCCTTGTTGCTTTAAAATGTGGTTCCGCTTGGGACGAACACCCCCCCTACAAACCTGCTGGGCACATGGCGACGTAACAGATATTCTATGGCTGGTAATCTGGGGATAAAGATAGTTCTTGGGGACTATGTCTGAAGAATTTTTCTTAAAGAATAGAAGAAAACTCGTCCCAAGAAAATTTTTTCTTCACCCTACTTCTAGAACACACACAATAAAAATTAAAAAAAAACAAAACAAAAAAAACTCCTCTACGCAAATATACTAAATAATTTCGTCAAAGCCTTGGAAGAACCTATGATGGAGATGGAGAACATAAACAAATTCCTAGAAAAACCTTCCATGGAAAAGTTGGAAAAATTCAGGAAAAGTGAACTTATAGCGATAGGAGAGGAATTAGAACTGGAGTTAGGGAGGTCAATAACGAAAAACATACTTATCAGGACTATAGCAGAGCAATTGGTGGATGAAGATATTTTTGAGGCGGAGGTTTTGGATGATTTGCCAATTTAATCAACGACTATGACAATTGAACAAATTGAGTTGAAAAAAAATCGAATACTGGCTAAACTAGAACTGGAGAAAGCACGGCTGGAGCAAGAAACGAGAAGGCTGGGACTATAATTGATGATAACCGAACAAAGAGACGAACACCTCGCGTTTAACATAAACAAGCAGGCCCGATTTGTTCGGAAGTTCGTGGAAGAAAATGCGGACGAATATTTCGCGCATTTTGAAAGAACAGCAGTGAACTTGGGTTGGCCAAATAATGCTGGGCGATGCTGCTGTAGACAGTGTTGACAGAAAAAAGACCAGAGAGTTTATGCAACCCTATCCCCTAAGGAATGTTCAGAATATGAGGCAGTCAAAATGACGGCCCAGAAAAATTTTGATATAGTGCCTGAAGCATATCGACAAAAATTCCTTGACAAGAAAAAAGAAGAGAGACAGTCATATGTCGAATTTCTAAGAGATAAGGAAGGATTGACATTGACAAGTGGTGCTACGCAAAGGATGTCTGAGGTGACATTGAAAAGTTAAGGCAACTCATCCTGTTCGAGGAGTTTATAAACCCCATTTCAGTGACAAAAAGATAACTACGGGTTATGAGTTTGCTACAATGGCGGACAAATATGTCATCACTCATAAAAGGAGCAAAGATGGATTTGACATGAAAAGTCAAAATGACTGTAAATTGAAAGGAGTTAGAGACGGAGAAAAACAGTAAACGGGCGAATAAAAGAAGAAAACCAAAACACCCCGAGACGGGTGGATAAGACTATAACATGTTAGCGGTGCGGAAAGGTCGGTCATATAGCAGCAAAATGTCAATCAGGCAGAGGACCAGAGGGAGGCTGAATACCCACAGAAAAGCCCCAGGGAGCTATTACGACCGATATAGCAGTAGACGGGACTAATCACCCATTTGTAGGAAAAGGTTATATATATGGGCCAAAGAAGGAGAAAATAGCCGTAATCATATTGAGAGATACGGGAGCGTATAAATCAATTCTCCAAAAAGAAAAATTGCACGAGGGGCACGAAAAGTCGCTCGGGAAAAAATAACCGTCTAAGGAATAGGCGGGAAGAGAATAGAAATTTGCTTATGTGAGGTAGAACTCAAGTGGAAAACTGGCCCAATTATAGTTGGAGTAATGAACAATCTGCCAATGAAACGCATATCCTTCCTACTAGGAAACAACGTTGGAGCCAGAACAACATTTCCCAAGAAAAGGACAAAATTAAACGCTACGAATGGAATGGACAGGACGAAGATGAGAAAAAAAACTTATCTAGAAAGCAAGACTTAGTGCGGAGTAACATGGCTGAACCACAGTATAAAATGAAGAAAAGATTTCAAGGACCCTATGCTGTATCACGAAAAATAGACGGCATAAATTATAGAGTAAACACAGCCAAAAGGAGGAGAAAGAAAACCCAGGTGGGCCATATGAAGAAAAAAAAGGGTGCGTTATATGAGACAATAAAGTATCGTAGCGAAGTGGATAAAAATAAAAGGAGATATTCGCTGGTGGAAGACTGGTTCTTTCCCCCTTTTCTTTCTTTTAAAGGTGAGGGTATGGCAAAGGAAATATGACACCCTAATATATTTTCCAGGTTATGGGAGAAGGGAGCTGTGACTTTCTGGCCATCAGTAGACGATAGTAGTAAGCAAGAATAACGGAATTTTGGAATTGGGAGAGGCCGTCTCTCCTTCATCCCTCTCTATCATTACAAGGTGATAGGGGCATGGGAGAATCTCACTCTCTATTACTCATGTATGTGTCAGCGAAGAAACAAATCTTTGACCTTGATTGATACCGAGGAAGAAACCGCCAAAAAGGCCGATACGTGGTGAATTTTTAAACTACAGAGGTAAATTATTGACCCACGACCGAGCCGTCAATTAAGCGGAAATATGCGGAAGAAACAGGTGCATCCGGTCGAAGATATCACCTTGAACTGTGGACGGGTTGAATTCGGTGTAGATGCAACGCCCACAAGAAGCAGGTGGATGTCAAACAATTATATAACCGGATGCCACAGATGGCTTGAGTTAGTTGGAGTTCGAGACAAGCAGAGTTTAGTTCGAATTGCTGTCATAGTTCAAGTTCTAATCACAGTTGCGGACAAGATGCCGTAGTGAGAGCCAGTGCCAGCCAGAGAGCTTGGGCCCTCAGGACACCGGTTGAGCAGCCCAGCAGAATGAGGAAGAAATGCTGCTATAGTCAAAAGAACTTTGGGTCAATATGTGGCAGTCTGTTCCGTCTCTAACTCACCTCTCACACATAATTAACATCAACCCATTGCAACCCTTTCGAGAATAAAGTGTGAGAGGAGTATTTTTCTAAATAAGTGTGTTCGATCGTCATTATTATTGATTATGTTTCCGCGTGTATATGTATACGTATAGTTGTATCACGGCTATACAACAAAATACGATTTGGTGCCTAAGGCCAGGTATGCCCACTATGGCACGGTTTCGAACCTGAGAGTAGACGATCAAAGAAACGGCTGAAGAGAGAATCGGAAACATAATACAACTTTCGAAGACGCACGAGACACGAAAAGAACAAAGGAAAATGGTGGAAAAAAGAAAACAGGATATACCAACAAAGAAGAACAGAAAAAAGAAAAAAAGAGAAGCACTTAAAAGACTGTAATTAAATAGCCCATTCGAATATTTTCTCTCTGTCGTTATATTAGGGTTTGTGAAAAAAATTAAAATGATTACAATAATGAAAATAAAATTAGTCATAATGACAAGTGGGAAGTAAAAATGAGTTTTGTTGGCTTATATATTAATGTTATTTGGCCTTTCTAAAAGATAAAATTGAAAATAATTCTAAAAAAAAACCCAGAGAGTCCTAAAGCAAAGAAAAATGATGAAAAATGCTATATGTAATTTTGAATCGTAGTGAGGGAGAGAGAAAGAAGGAGATTAAGAGGGAAACATACAAGCAGGTTTCTGTGAAAAGAGAAGAAAGATGGTCCCTGGGTTAAAAGGATTGACGGGCCATAATGTGAATTCTCACTTGGGTTTTGAGTTTTAATTTTTATGAATGAATTTGATAATAAACAAATTTTTTATGAATGAAATTTTGTAGTAACTTGCGGATGCTGTTTGAACGCATGGTAATTTAAAAATAGGATTTTAATCCAAGATCTGGGAGGATTTACGGGCATCAATGATGTTGTCTGGAGAATGCTCATCCGTAATTAACGCTGTGGGACGGGTTCGACGTTTGGAAAAGTTGTGGAAATTGGAAGAGTTTTGTGAAGTCTCCCTAGAATGGGATCGATATTTTGGGTACTGGTAGAGGCATACCAGGTTTTGTGAAGGTCTCCCCCAGAGAGGGGTCGAGAAAATTCGAGGAAATTTGTCGTACTGAATATTTTGTGAATTTCCCTAAGAACGGATCTGAGAATCTTGTGATATTGAAATACTGACTGGTTAGTGGAATTCCCCCTGGAATGGGGTTTGATTTTTGTTTTTGAAAAGGTTTTTTTTTAAAATTTGAAACAGGGGTTTAGAGATTAGAGAATTAAGTAAATGTGCAAAATTTGACGATCTCGTTGTATGTACCGGAAAATTTGTGGACTCGGTTTTGAATTATTCTTGAGGGGGAAATGTAGATGGCCGACTTGATAAAAGTTTGGGTTGTTTAGGAAAGACCCCCTGGGATACCAGGGGGTCTTTCCTAAACAACCCAAACTTTAAGTTTTAAGTCATCTTTGGAGGTAAGCAAGAAACTAGTATTGTGTTGTCGTGCTCGGACCAAGTAAAAATGAAGAAATGATGGCTGGATACGAGCCATGCTTTTGTAGAGATACTTGCTGAAAGAAGAAAGAATATTGCTGAAAAATTTTGATTAACGACCCATGCTTGTTAGAAATTGAGTAAACGGGGAGGCACAAACCTATAGTTATTATATTAAGGTAAAGACATCGAGAAGCAGATATAAGGTTTTTAAAAAATAGTGAATGAGCATTTAATTTAAGATGCATTGTTTTGGGCCACGATTTTTGTGGATTTATGTGGAATGCTTTGGGCCTTGAAGATATTGTTTTTCAGTTTGTGGAATCCTCCAGTTACTCCCGGTAGGAACCTGTTGAGCGAAGGACTGGAGTGTGGTCATAAGGAATCCAGGCGAAATGTATTGCTGGAATGACTTGGGTCACTAGGTTTGTGTCCAGGATCTGGGACCAGAGTATGGTTCTTTTATGGTTTTGAGATTCTTCAAGGAATTGCAGAAGGCCCTATTGTGTTTGGGAGGATGAAAGATGCATCCGTATTGTACTTTGATGCACCCATGTCAAGTTATCTAACCGCACAAAGAATAGTATAAAACAAATTTAGATAATAATTAGCCTGGGCAAGTGTTACGTTGTGAGAAGGTCGCCTTCTAATTAAGAATTTTATAAAATTTTTGCTGTGGTTCAAGTAATTTCTTTTTTTTCCCCTGCTATTGTTGTCCTTAAGCAGTATTTGTAAAATTTGTGGGTGA
The DNA here is from genome assembly GCA_963585895.1 of Sepioteuthis lessoniana. Lineage (NCBI taxonomy): Eukaryota > Metazoa > Mollusca > Cephalopoda > Myopsida > Loliginidae > Sepioteuthis > Sepioteuthis lessoniana. Next base: position 143,014 of record CAUZXS010004859.1, read on the forward strand.
CAGAATTGAGACGGACGTGAAGAAAAATTTCACATGTGAAATTTTGAAAATAAGTATGGGATGATTGTAACATATTGACCCTCGACCGAGCCATTAATTAAGGGATGCATCAGTGTAAATAAGCGGAAGAAACAGGTGCATCCGTTCGAAGATATCACCTTGACCTGTGAACGGGTTGAATTCGGTGCAGATGCGACGCTCACAAGAAGCAGGTGGAAGTCAAACAATTATATAACCGGGTGCGACTGACGGCTTGAGTTAGTTGGAGTTCGAGGCAGGCAGAAAAAATTGTCCTCGAGGAAAGATACAATTATTAATCATGGTCTAATCTGAAATAAGACGTCTATCCTTCTACCAACGCGATATGGAAACCCAATAACGAGGGAAAAAAAGAGAAGAGGATAAATTCCACAGAATCATAAGTCAGTGAACATAAAATTTAAGTATATTAAAATTTACCTTATTGCATTCATGCTGACGTGAATGAAAGACAAATTACGGGAGAAAGGAATAGCTCTGATAAAATAGAGGAGAAAAGATAGAACATTTCCCCATGATAAACTTGAGATTTAGAGCATGAGCTCTGCCAATAAATCCCGAAGCCTGAAGGAATGTGGAACGTGTCTACCGCTGTCTGACCTTCCGAATTTAACAGAAAGACTTTCCCGCCCATGACTTCCACCTGAATTGTTTTTTCTTTGTTTCTTTCTTTTATTTAATAAAATAATATTGTTATCAATATTGTTAACCCAAACACGGTAGTTCAGAGGTTTTTTTCTTGTTGTTGAAGAGTTTGTATTTGCTGGAGACCTTGTATTTGAGAGGGAAGGCAGGCCAGTTAGCTAGTTAATTATTCGCCAATAACTCGCCTAGTGGCTTTAAAATGTGGTTCCGCTAGGGTGACATCTGTAACACTAAATAACGTTCGGCAGACCACAGCCAACGCCTGTGCCCTACATTAACTGGAGGACTTGGCGGGAATGAACAGCACTCTCCAAACCTGCTAGGGCACATGGCGACGTAGCAATATATATATATATATATTCATCGTGAAATTGTTACCATCGTAAGAAATAGACGCGTTGATCCTCTTTTAAAACCTGCATGAGGTTGTTTGCATTTCACAAAGTGCTCATACCCTTCGTAAATCTATGAATCTTATTATGCTCCCTCGGGCTAAAGGTAAATAGTTTCGCAGATCAGACTCTTTAACAAGAGAATTCACCTGGTAAACTTCAATGTAAACTGACCTTTTGTTTCATCTTGCTTGTTCAGAAGTTATATATATATTTATATATATATATTAAGTGGGCATAATTCGCTTGCCATCCTTATGTTGTTTCAAAATATACTTTCAATTATATTTTCATAGTTTTCTTGCGAGTGCACGTATATCAGAATATGTTTAGAAACTCAAGAAAATCGGTTAGTTTGTGAGCGTTTCCGTTTGTAAAAGCTAAAAATGTCTTGTTTGAATGTCTTTCTTTGTGTGAAAAGCAAAGAATCTTGGCACAATAAGAACGACAGATGTGCAGTTCCCATTCATTCTTAAAACTTTATCTCGGTTCTGTCAAATTCAGAGTTCAAATAGCCTTTATGTTAGATTTTTTGAAAATATCGTTTCTGACTCAATTTGTCATATGTTTTCCTTATTTGTTTTCCATATTACTACCATGAAATGTTTATAACTTTTGACTTTAACTTTTATTGTTATATACATTGAACTTTTTCTTACGCTCTCAAGCTTTTATATATATCATCATCATCATCATATCGTGCTGGCAGCACGGATATCCCTGACCCTCTCTCTCCACTCCTCCCTATCGTTCATCGCCCTAGGCAGGTCTTCAGGACAACAACCTGTATCCTCACATAGCTGCTGAATGTACGTTCGTGCTGGTCGTCTTGCTTTTGCGCGGCCGTGTGTGGGGATCCATAAGAGTACATCTCTTATGAGTTCATCTCTGCTTCTCCAGCAATGTCCTGCATGTCTGGTTCGCCTAACTTGAATAGTTTTCGAGATAGGGGGCAGGTGGCCGTACAGTTGGTGTCTTGTGGGGTGTTGCTGCCAGGACTTGTTGAGGATTGCACGCAGCATTCTTGTGTAATTGCCATCTAGTTTCTTCTCCAGCCGTTTTGTTAGCGTCCATGTAGTGCATCCATATAGCAGTATCGGTGTGTGTGTGTGTGTGTTTTCGGTGTGTATGTGTATATATAGAGAAAGAGATGAATAGAGATCATTGATATATACAAAAATTGATACATCTGATTCAAATGTTAATTAATCGTAGTTTGTTTTTTCATACTGAAGACGCTTTTTGAAAATATATGATTTCAAGCAACTAATAATAATAATGTTCTCACAGTGATGTGTTTTTATGTATTCCTACCGAATACCAATAATTTTCAAACTTAACTGGTATTATCACTCTGAATCACAGTGGGCATGGGAGTAAAGACGACAAAGAGGTTTTCTTACTCTCCAGAGTTCCAAAACTGGATGCTGACCATCAAATAACATTTAGAGCCATACCCTGTCAACTTTTTTTGTACATGTATTTTTATATTTATTGAACGCTGCTTAGGAACATGTTTTAAAATCTATAAAAGAATCACAGATGACAATATTTGACTTGCCCCGAAAAATTTGAAGGATCATAACACAAAATAATTTGCGAAATCTTTTCCCTCGAAGATTGTTTAAAATATTTTTCAACCAATAACAATAGGAAAAAAATCAACTTTTTAATCTAACGACGAGCCCACTCCAGTCTTATAAAAAAGCAATGACTTTTTTAAAAAGGCTGTAGATTTACGGATCCGTTCCGTAAGTCTACTCAAACATTCGACTTTATTTCTTTTGCGTAAAAGTTTAACACTCCAAACCTTCAATAATACACTTAATTTCAACATCCCTTCATCATCATCATTATGTCGCGCTGCCAGCGTGGATCTCTCTGTCCCTCTCCTGCCATCAGTCTCTATTGTCCATTGCTCCCAGGAGGTCTTCAAGGGTATCATCCTGTATCGGCAAAGAGCTGTTGTATATAGGTTCTTGCTGGTCTCTCTGTCTTTGCTCGTCAATGAGAATGGGTCCACCGGAATGTGCCACTTATGCCTTCGTCCTTACTTCTCCAGCAGTGTCCCGCATGTCTGGTTCGTCTAACTTGGATAGTTTTCGTGATGGGTCGTAGGTGGCTGTTTTGTGGTGTGTTGCCTCTCGGACATGTTCAATATTGCTCGCAACATTCATTTGTAATTGCTGTCACGCTTTTTCTCCTTGCCATTAGTTAGCGTCCATGTTGTGCATCCATATAGCAGTATGGACATGACTGCCGCTTGAAAAAAACTGCGTTTTATTTTAGCAGTCAAGTCTGACTTCCATGTCCATACTTTTACTTGTTGCGAGTTGATATCTGACTAGAGTGATGAGACACTGCTTCCTTTGTAGGTGAACTTATTCATTAGTTCTAGAGAACCACCATTTAGTGTGGAGATGTCACCTTTTGAATTATTCTAAACTGAATTAAAAAAAAAATATCTATACTGATTTATTCGTACTGCTATTCAATATTTTCCCTGCTGATGAATGTTCTAACTGCAGACGCTTATTTTTATGCGCATAAATACACCTCCTGTCACACATTGTGACAAACTCACATAAAGACCTTTTACACTCGCAAAAAAAAAAAAAAACTTGACTTATACAATTGCTAGCTGCTACATTGAAATGTATGAATTTTTCTTTAATGAATATTGGATGATATTTATTCTCTAACTAAAAATGTCTTTTCCAATTAGAAAGCATCTAATTTTTAACAAATTTTCACTCAAATTAATGAAATAAAATTAATGATTTGTAGGATGATGTTTAATTCAATCAGTAACTCTCTTATTCCATTACGTAGGTGTGTGTACGATTGTGTACGCACACACACACACACACACACACACACACACACACATATATATATATATAATATATATATATATAATTATATATATACCAGGAGCCTTCAATGAATTTCCAGACTTTTTTGTACAGGCATTTAAAATTGTCGTAGACTCTTGAATATTAAGTACGTTATTGCTATACATCTTATGAGATGACTGATACATTTGTTATGATTTCAGGTTAAAATGAACAGCTACAGCAGCAATTGGAATACACCCTACTAAACCCTGATTGTCACCGCTAGTGAATTTCAAATTCCGTCGGAAGAGGCCAGCATTGGGTAAGAAAGATTTCGGCAAAGTTTCACCCTATAATGTTACTTTTTCTTCTACTTCTATCAAAAAAGAATAACCGAAAATGCAGTTTTGAGTTTTCAGATGACAGATACGAACACAATCTCTAATGCATGTATATGTATATATATTCATGTGTGCACTGGCATTACCGCAATTAAGGATCGATACATATGCACACACATTCGAGCACATGAACACATGGACATATATATGTATATATATATGTATATTCACGCACACACACACACACACACAAACGCACACACACACACACACACACACACACACACACACACACACACACACACACACACACACACACACACACATATATATATATATATATATATATATAAATCCACATACATAAAATTTCAAAGATGTATGTATAGATATATCGTGTATATCCATTCTCACATATTAGGACAGCCATTTATATATAGTAATGTAGGCCCATTGATATGTCCGGAGAATTTTTTCGGATAGTTAAATCAGTCACAGTCTGGTATATATATATATATATATATATATATATATATATATATATATATATATATATATGTACAAGGCTCATTAAATAAGATATTTATCAGTCTTTTCTCTTCTAAAATACTGACTTCATAGTTAGAAAAGTCAAGAATAGTTGACATGACATATCCATATGGACTACTCTGAATATTCTAATCGATCATAAAACTGCTGTGTTAATCATGGTCTCAGTTCATCCACTGATTTTCACTTTCTCCAGTGACGTTCCCAATGGTTTGGGGTCAGTTCCTAGTGCACCAAACGTAATTGATATCACCTTCACAATCATCTTTCATAGCTTCTTCAGCTTTCTTTCAAGATTCACGTATGTATTTGTATTTTCGGTATCTTTTATTTTCTCTATGTGGTCCGCTGAACAGCAAAACCCATAAGATGACAAGTTTGTTGATTTGATAATTTACACTGGCAGATCTTCAGGCTAGGATTGCATGATAGGTTTGTATCCCAAAATCCCTGATATCTTTTTGGGTGTCATTTTCTAGGACGTGGTGCATTCAATAAGGTTCCAAACTTTTTTTTTTGTACAGGAATTTAAAATTGTTGTAGACTCTTGAATATTCAGTATGTTGTTGCTATACATCTAATGAAATGACTCACCAATTTTTATGATTTCAGGTTAAAATGAACAGCTACAGCAGCGATTGGGATACACCCTACGAAAGGCTGATCCTCACTGCTGGTGAATTTCAAAAATGCAATCTGGACGTGAGGACACTTTAGAACAACTATATGCAATAAAATTCTGTTTTAAACTTGGAAAAAATGCCAGAGAAACGTATGGAATGCTTCAGACTGTTTTTTCGACCATCTTGCATGAATTGAGCATCAGTTCTTGAGTGGCATAAGAGATTCAAAGAAGGCAGGGAATCTTTGACGGATGATGAGAGGTGGGGGAGGAGTAAGGAAGTCAATAGACCAGAGTTGATTGGCCAAAGGTCTCGGGTTAGGGTTACTATGTTGAAGTTTGAGGGGAGTTCAGGAAGAGATTCCGTCGGAAGGGCCCAGCACTCTTCAAATCGGGTCAATGGCATTTCCAACAGGATATTGCACCAGTCCACAACACCATCCTTGTCACAGACTATTTGAGCAAGATGGGCATCAAGACAGTTCCTCAGCCTCCCTTTAGTCCAGACCTTTTGCTTATTCCCTAAGCTCAAGGAAAAACTTAGAGGCTGTCGTTATGAGACAATTGAGGAGATGAAAGAGTCTATGATTAGTCATTGAAACGCTCACACAAGAAGACTTCCCTGGGGCCTTCCAGAAATTGTCAGAACTGTACAACAAGTGCATTGCAGCCGGAGGAGATCATTCGAAGTATACTAGAGTTTTATGTGTGCACTCTCAATAAAACTGCCCAATAGGAAAAAAGTCTGGAAACATATTGTGTGCTCCTTGTATATATATATATATATATATATGTGTGTGTGTGAGTATGTATGTATGTACGTATGTGTATGCGTTTGCGTGCGTGCGCGCGTGTGTGTGTGTGTGTGTGTGTGTGTGTGTGTGTGTGTGTGTGTGAACATAAGAATGTTTAATTGGAAATAGTGTCCAATGATTTTAACGCAATATTTTTCAAGTTTAAGTACTTATTTTGTGAATGTAAATTCAAATAAAAGCCAATGGAGGAAGCCAAAAAGAAAAATAAGATACTGTTCAATTATTTTCATGGATTAGATTTTTTATTCTTTGAAAATTTACCACTCTGTAAGGTAGCATTACTCTACCGGCGAGTAAAAAAATTGGGGGACAGTTTAGTCATTTTATGACTGTTGAGGCAACTCGGCAAAATAAAATAAGCTGGGTTTTTCGATTCGGTTTCTTTGTTAGATTAGACAGTACATTAGGCGCAGAGCGATTTAAATATTCAAAGATAATAAAAGAGCTGTACCCTTATGTGCTTCCATTTATTTCTGCTGCCATCAGCAACGATGCAAGAAGGATAAAACGACAAAGATTCTTCAATTTTAGTCTAGATATATTTTAGTATTTTTCCCCGAAACAAACTTAGCCATCAGTGGCATAGCTGCTGTCAGAGACGATGATACAGTGGTAACCATTTAGATATTTTTTTACTCATCACATTAAACAGTAGATATGAACCAATGTACCTTTTTGTTCGGAAAGCATTCAGCCATTTTTAATATCTCAAGAACTATATGCACGTCGTTGATGTCTCTTAGCAAGTAATCAGCAGAGGGTTTACAACATATGCTTTAACAGACATTGGCTTATGGGTTTAATCAACTGTAACTGAGTGAGAATGTGTTTGCATCGTATCCACTGCTTGGAAATTCGACATTCATGCTTTTGAATTCTGAAAGGCGGTGACCCATCGGAACAGAGGACAGTGTTGGATATGTGCTTGCTGCAATAAAAAAAATACGCGATTAATATCGCACGGACTTAAACAGCATCTTGGGACTTTTAGGTATGTCTAGCAATAACTATGATATTACTACGGAATCAAATTTCTATACTGAATTTTGTACTGTTGGAAACTAATAGAATTATGAAGTCAGATATCTGAAGTGATTTAATTGCTCATAAAATAACATTTTTAAAACGTTCAAATATATACATAAGAATGGGATTCACCGAAAAATAAAATGATACCTGCATTTGATGTTGATTAGTGGGGGGGTCACAAAGTTCTTGAAGGAACATTTGTTATAGAAAATACTTGGTTCATATATTTAATATCATATAAGAGGAAAATAGCATTTAATCATTTAATGCAGAAATTGTTTTCCTTTCTTAATATTTGATCGCAACCGTAACAATCTTTTAAAGATGTACTTTATTTACAATTTTCTTCTTGTCCATAGTTATTTTTTTTTTACTGTTTTATTATATCGGGATGTAAGGATTATTTTTGTGGAACGTTTACACTGCAGACTTAAGTTCAAATTCAAGACGAGGCTATTTGATTTTCACACTGCGCTAATATACTTAGGATTACGCAACTCGTCTTTATTTAAGGAAAATAGTTGGGAAGACAGAAAACTTAAGGAATATGAAAGTAACGGATGATTTTTTTCCAACAGTTTCCAAAGCCTCAAAAAAGAGATAGCGATAAATGAACATCAGACCACAGCATTGCTAAGATTCTCAGGGATACTTATAAGATTCCTGGAGATCGGAGGTGATTTAATGTAACTAAGATTTCAGTCAATGTCCACTTATTCAATCTGGTGCGGAAAAAAACTTGTATAGATTAGAAATAATAAAAGAGGTGACAGTGATTTCAGTCATAGTTGGAGCACTTGAAACAATCCAGAAAATCTGGCAACTGGACATCAGACGAATAACTGAGACTGTCCAAACCAGAGTTTGCTGAGATCAGTTGTAATTCTTCGAAGTGTCATGTGAAGTGGCAGAAACTTCGTAATGCATCAGTGATTCTCAACAATTACTTCTTGTGAGAGCAAAGATAATATCATAATAGTAATAAAGAAAAAAGAGTTGAATCAGCATTTACCAAGAGACTCCCAATGTTTATTCCTGGTTTGGTTTCGAGGTTTGATGGCATATTTATTTTTGTGGGTTATTCAATGCCAAATCTATCCTCGTAGAAGGAATGAAAAGTCAACCTATTTACCCATATCTGGAAGCTGGGGAGTATACCTTTCCCATTGTATTAATCTTACAGTGAAAATAATAACTTATCGTTAAATTGCGTATACCGTAATTGTCTGACTGGCTATGCTGGTGCTGTGTCTTTCCAATTAGTGTTCACTGACAATACATCTATGATTTGAAATGACGTGATTTATAATATTGATAAAAATAATCAATTTCCTTTATAATTCTGTTACGTAATATATTAATCTTTGTAGGCTTTTTTTTTTTTTTTTTTTTTTGGTAAAGGTATCCACTGAAGACAAGTTTAAGTTGAAAATGTTCTGAGGCTGTTTGCTAGTGTTGGTGGTGTATTTCGATTGTTAGGAGTACTGTTCCACTGGTTTTTTAGTCTGTGATAAATGTTTGGATTTCAGGCATGTCGTATAAGTTGACCACAGGATTTGTAGATTTCTTTAAGGCGTAAAATTCGACTTTTACGGAGCAATTTACACACACACACACACACACACACACACACATATATATATATATATATATATATATATATATATATATGTATATATGGAAAATATAGCTTCATGAGGGAACCGATTAATGCTGGATATATAAGGGAAAATGCAACTTTTAAAAAGAATATTCACATTTTGTTTTCTCTTTTATTAGATATAAAGAAAAAACATCATTAAGAATTACCAGGGAGAAACAAGCAAATTTAAATAAAACGGATTATATAAACAGAAAGCTTTTAGGACTCATGAAAATTAACAATGTTGTTTCTATTGGAATCAAGATATAAGCCTATTGTAAACTTGGTTTCTAAAACTGTTATCTCTGAATTAAGGAAAAAATGGGTTCTATTGGCTCGTTAAATATTAAACGGTAATTGATTTTATAGACTTCTATTTCAACGTCATCTTATCATAAATTGTTTGACAAAAACTACATTACAAAGTAAATTTATCTTCTCTTAGTATATTTGTCTACATACCTATCTAACTCTGTTTTTCTCCCTGTCTGTGTTTCTGTACGACTCGGTGTCTCAGTGTTTGTGGTTTTCTGGTGTTTAGTATGTACGTGTGTTTCTACAGGAGTGCCAGGAAAAAATTATTGGTATTTTGGTTCTATTTTGTGGACGTTTCTGCACAAAATTCCTTTGTTAGTTTAATACAGTATTTATATATATATATATATATATATATATATATATATATATATATATATATATATATATATATATATGTATAGAAAGAGAGAAAGAGAGAAAGAGTTATCTATATGCACAAATAAAAGTGGTCACTCTCAATGATAGAGCATATGTACCTAAGTTACGATTGCACAGGAAGAGACATCGGTGCTTCCTCCTAACAGTTTTTCGCCTTTGTGGCGCCAAGAGATTAAGCTACCTTTCAGATCAGGCCCCACACAAGAATCTAAAAAATTTGAGGCATCACGCACACACTTTCTCAGACGGCCTCAAAGGCGAAAAACTGACTGTCACCAAACTCCAATCACCCTATATGTATGCTAATACATACACACACACACACACACATATATATATATATATATATATATATATATATATATATATATATATATATATATATATATAGTTTGCTATATTTATTAATAATGAGTGCAGTTTAGTAACATACCCAGAACACGTATATTTTGGGAGATCCTCCCACTATTCATAATATACAATCGGCGAATTTTAAGCCCCACCTATAGCGTCATGGAAAAGATGATAGTTGTAAACACTGAATAATAAGCTTAACATTTTATGTCAGCTAATTTTTTATTGCTTTGTAAACTGTTTATTTTCCTCCTATCTCTGCAACATTTATCTCTAACATTTTATAACATTTAAAGTCATACATATCGCAGTGACTAAAAGAAAATTACAATCTAACATGACATGTTTCGAAATTTATTTCACTTTAAAATAATCGAATCTGATATAGGCTGGTGCCCTCAAAGTTTAACGGCGCTATTAACGAAATAGGAGAACCGATTTCGAACTCCGACAGGGAAAAGTAAGAATCTAATTCTCCCCACAGACTCGTGGTGAATAGTAAAGACGTCGGAGTACATTAGTTAGTAGTTGATAACAGCTCACAACAGCGATCGATTCTGCTTTCTTGTCTAATATAATCTAATAAAGCAATTCCCGTTTTACTTGAGGAGATAAGCAGTTAAGATATCCCCGTAGACCCGAAAGACAGCATGAATGGTGTATTTCTCGATTACTTAACAGGATATTCCGACGGGCGAATACATTATGGGACACGTCCACGTTCAATCAAAGCTCATTGATAGTTCTCTGAACATATTAAACTTTGCATATGGGGCAGTAATCAATGGTTTAGAGGATCCAGTCGTACACCTGAAGGAAAGATTTATATATATATATATATATATATATATATATATATATATATATATATATATATATATATATATATACTTTTTAAATATCTTTTCCTGACTTCATTTGTATTCAGCAGTTACAATGAATGGAACTTTTCATATGACTGTTAGTGTCGTCAGGCCTCGTGGTTTTATTCTATGCTCTTCTGTGGTCGATCATAATTAGCAAGAAATGTTTAAATACTCTTCAAAGGAGATGTAAATGGAAATATTCGGTTACATTTTACCGGCTATTGCGTGCTGTTTTTCATCTAAACAATAACCATATTATGTATATGCCAATGTTATGGCGGGAGTCTGATAGTTCTTGTGGAGTAGCAGTTTCCCACAATTTACAAACAAAAGCAAATAACAATAAAGCACACTCGTGCTAGGACATATTAACAATCCACGGCGGAATTTCATCTTGCCTTGATGAACTAATTTCATTTAGCCACAAAATAATTATTTTATCGCCCTTTAATATATGACA
>CAUZXS010004860.1:2500-30000 GCA_963585895.1 Sepioteuthis lessoniana
TATATATAAAGGGTGGGCTGAAAAGTTCATATTATGTCATATCTACTGTTGATGACTTTTTAATGAAAGAGAACTAAGTACTGCAATACCAACGGAAGAAGTGTGTGGACCACAGGGGAGATTGTTAAAAATAAACCTCATTTGTTCACATTCTGTGAGAGTATCTTGATTAGCCTATGATCTTTTCAGTCGACCCCTCCTTGCGCATATATATATATATATATATATACACACACACACACACACACTCATACACAAAGTACATTCTCATCTTCTTGGCACCTTATATATATTACACTCTGACCTTAGAATTAAACACACTCACATCAAGGCAAAATTGATCTATTTAACATGCAATCCCTCATTCACATGTTATGTCCAGAACAAAAATTGTTCAGCCCTTGCAATCTTTATCGCATAAATATCTAAGTACTCTAACCCTCCCCTCTAGGTGGCATGGTTAATATAAAGGTTATCATCTTGGGAAATTGAATCAGTGACTCAATTTTAAATCATCAACAAGTATGTTAGCATTTTCTTTGTGTTAATACTCTTGGGAAAGGCATGAATCCTTCTGTTCTCCACCCTGGTAAATAGTAGGGCAGACTGTTTTCTTTGAGACAACCAGTCTTGAAGAAAGAAAACTCTGAATTCAAACTTACTGTAGTCCTCTTAAAAATTGACTTGTGTGTCACAGCCTGCCCATTGGGGGAAGAGTTGGGTAAGTACATACTCTAACCCTCCTTGTATAGTGAAATGAGAAGGTGCTGTTTTTGGATTGGAATCTCTAGGACATTGCTTGCTTATTTTTTTATTCATCTATTTTTTCTGCATTTTGCCTGTAGACTACAAGGTTAGGGAAGAACAGATACTCTACTTAGATCTGAGCCTAAAGACCAAAATTCTAAACTCTGATCCTTTTCAGAACTACTGGAACATAACACTTTGATTCTTGGTAGATAGCATAGATACTCTACTCTGATCCAAGGTATAAATACTGATCCATATATAAATAGTTCTCTTATCTTTGACAGGTACTATATGAGTATATGTATGAATTGGAAAATCTCAGGTGTGATTTTCAGTTATTAAAATCTGAAGACTTGTATAGCTGTATATAAAAACAAAACAAAATCTTATTCATACAGACTTGTACAACAGGTGATTTGCCACAAGAATAAAGTCAAAAATAGAATTATAAAGATATTTTGTTTCATCTAAACTATCAATTATTGATTAAATTTGTTAAAATTCTTGTATTCTCTTAGGCTGATATAAAATGAGAAATTTATTATACAATCTAGTTTTGTCTTTATTTTCAGTTTTTTTTTTTCAAAAAAAAAAAAAAAAAAGTCTTTTGTAAGTCCTTTATTTTTTTGTTTAAATTCTAGTTTTAATGTGGGTTGTTAAAAAATGATTGCCTCAAAGAAATAAAGGAATTTTTTATAATATAGAATTAAGTTTGTAAATAAGCCTAAAAGATTTTATTCTGTTATCTGAAAGTTAGTTTTGACATATCCAAAATTGTTTTTACTTTTTTTATTGCATTTTATTTACTTTGCATTTTTGTATTGACATTTGAATTTTTTGGTAAAAGTAAAATCAAAGACTTAAGTTTCTCAAGTTTTCTTTTCAGTGAGTATATATTATTACTATTTATTTATACATATATTATTGTAATTTATTTATATATTATTACAATTTATTTATTTATATATTATTACAATTTATTTATTTATATATTATTACAATTTATTCATATATCATTACAATTTATTTATTCATATATTATTTCAGTTTATTCATTTATATATTATTACAATTTATTTATTCATATATTATTACAATTTATTTATTCATGTATTATTACAATTTATCTATTTATATATTATAATTTACTTACCAAAACAGAAATGAGTTACAAACAATAAAAACATTAATTTATAATAAAACATTCATTTTCTTCATAATAATCCACTTGGCCTTCAATTCACTTATTCCAGTGACTTTTCTATTGGTCAGAGCATTACTAAAACTTCCTTTTTGATATGCAAGTCTTTATCTTTTAATATCTTTCATCTCCTCAAATCTTAGTCTTGAGATGAATTTTCATTTTAGGAAAGTAAAAAAAAGTTGCGTGAAGGTATGTGTGGTAAGTATGAAGAGTGTGGCACTTGTACATACTTTGGTTTCAGCAAAAATATTTAATTTTATTAGAATTGAGACTGGCTTCATAATTTTTTTCAAATGCAGACTCATCTAAATCACGTATTGATATCATTGCTTTATGTTACTTAGCTGTGCTATCCCAGTTGGCTGGGGCTGTATAATACACCAACTACATCTCTGCAGAGAGATAAGACCCTTCCTCTCCTAACGAGTGTCCTGTCATGACACTGAACAATCTGATGGTGAGGCTTGGGTAATGTGGAGTTCCCCTTCATTGCCATTGTTCCCAGGTCCATTCTGACCTGAAGCAGTAGCATCTGATAGTCTTATCTATGGGTCTAATTTGTTCAACATTTAAACTGAGTGCAAACAAATAACATGCCAAACTGAATTGTTAGAAATAGAACTGTTTGATCATTTAACTGTGTGTATCTTGCAAATGTGTTTACAAATAATATATTTTATATATATGTACATGGAAAAAACAGGATTTGGCATTAAATAACCAACAATGGTTGATCTGTCATAAAAACTAACCAAACCAAACTTTGCTGTGCATACATTTGAATTTTTAAAAAAATTCAATCTTCTTTCTTTTTTTTTTTTCTATCAAACTTTGTAAAGTTAAAATACTTTAAGAGAATAAAGCTCTTTCCAGTTTAATTTGTTGCTGAATAATTCTATGTCTACATTTGTGCTGAACATTGTTTTTTTTGTTTTTTTGTTTTTTATCCAAATTTTTTTATATAACTGAGATAACTATGAAATGCTTATTAGAATCCTTCACTCTTTTCTAAATAGAAGGATGCATATATATATATATATATATATATATATATATATATAATATCAATGTTGAAAAGGTAGATTTGTCAATTTACAGTCCAGTTTGTTACTAAATAATACTTTTCTGAGGCTGGCATATTGTCATTTTTTTAATCATCTGAATTCTCAGTATAACAGAAATAATTATAAAAAGCTGATTAGCATCTTTTGCTCTTTATAAATAGAAACATTACAATCATTACAGAATTCTGTTACATTGGATTCACAGCTAATATAGTTTTATTTTAAAAGATTATGCTTTTTTTTGTTTTTTGTACAGATTGAGAAAATTCAATAGACATTTATTTTTTTAAAAAAGTCTTGAGATTCTCTTGCTGAATATTTCAGAATTTATTGCATTTGTTCAGGCCATACATTTATTTGTGGTTCTCACAAATCACAGGATTTTGTGGCATGTTTCTCTAAATTTCATTGAGTTAATACTGTATGCAGACTGTGGTCAATGGGGACTAAGTTTGCCAAAGAAGAGATGAAAAAAGAATTAAAATAACAATTAAGTTTATTGTTATTTAATGAACAGTTTCTTTTAGAATCCATAGTTCATCTCTTGGGAATTCCATAAATATTGCCTGAGAGTGGGTAACACATGCAAAGTTCAGTGGGAGATCTCATGTTCAGCACAAACCTCAGAACATAATGAACTTCGTATGTTCCCTTGGCACATTTTCAGAACACAAGAGATACCTGAGGAAAGCCAGAGGGTACATAATAGAAACATTATGGAGGTTGGGAAACAAAGAGGAGGTTTGTGTGAACTGATCTCATACAAGGATCAAAACATCTTGTCTGGCAAAATTCAGGCAAGAAAGAATATATAGTTAGAAAATTTAAGATTTAATCCAAAGTATTATTTTGACAGCAATATTCTGTCAATATCTTCTAGTATCTGTAACATCAGTTAAAAGCTGTCTTAATCTATTAAGACAAATCATTGCCACGTTTTTGTGAACAATGTTTATTTCAGGAGATTCAAGTGATTGACAGGAGGAATAACTTCACATTTGGAAACAAATTTTTAAAAAAAGCTCAAGAATATCCTTTCTGAGCACATGTTAGTATATCAGAATTAGTGATTAAGTGTTAATGTGTGTGCACTTAGAAATTTATCAAATTGAAGATAAAACTGGTCACATTTTACAAAGGGTAACCTTGAATCATAATAAACACTATTGTTCAAATCAGAGTAAGCAGTTGGAAAGAAAATTTTAATATTTCTTTGTTGAAATGAAAAAAACCTTTACATTTCCTTTGCTCAGTCGACTGGAGCTGTAGAATACACTGACTGCACCTCTGCAGAGGGGTACGACCCCTCCCCCAACAAGTGTCGTGGATATGACTCTAAACAATCTCATGGTGAGGTTCCAGTAACACTGGAGATTTGGGGAATGCGGAGCACCACTTCATTGCCATCACTCTCAGGTCCACTCTGACCTGGTGGAGTAGCACCTGATAGGGTCCTATTTATGGGTCAAATAGAACTAAACCATGGTTTTGAGAGTTTGCTGTTTTTTGCATTTAAACTGTGTATTTATGCGAAACTGAATTGCTTGAAATAGACCTATTTTGACATTTAAACTGTGTACTTAGGCTAAACTGAATTAGAATTATTTGCCTAAACTGAATATCTTGAAATAGAAATGTTTTTGACAAACTGTGTAATCATATTCAACTGAATTATTTGAAAAAGAACTGATTATTTGTATAAAAATGGATTTGGTGTTAAATAGACTACAAAGGTTGATTTGCCATAAAACCCAACCAACATTTAAATTTCCTCCAGTTTAGGAAATACTGTAACACTCTGAGATGATAATCTGGCATAAAAGTGTTTAGTGAAATTGCTAAATCCAAAGCCAAAATGTTTTCATCTATGCATATTGCTGCGTTATCTTGTAAATGTAACATACTTTCCCTAATGATCATTGCTCAATCGGCTAGGCCTGTAGAATATATCGACTGCTTCTCTGCAGAGGGGTAAAACGCCCCCTCACCGAGTGTGCTCGATATGATACTAAACAATCTGATGGTGAGGTTCCAGTAATACTGGAGCTTTGGAGAATGCAGAATGCTCCTTTATTGCCATCACTCCCAGGTCCACTCTGGCCTGGAATGGTAGCACAGATAAGGGTCTTATCTATGGGTTAAATAGAACTAACTGCATACTTATGCTGAACTGAATTGTTTGAATTAGAACTGTTTGATTAAACTGAATTGCTTGAAATAGAAATGTTTTTAACAAAAAAACTTTGTACTTACATTTAAACTGTGTGCTTATGCTAAACTGAATTATTTGAAATGGAACTGTTTTTGACATTGAAACTGTACTTACACTAAACTGAATTGTTTAATATAGAAATTTTTTGACATTTAACTGTGTAAACAAAATCTGTACTCATACTAAACTGAATTAGCTCTGTTTGACTAAACTGAATAGCTTGAAATAGAAACGTTTTTGACAATTAAACAGTGTTCTCATACTAAACTGAATTGTTTGAAATAGAACTGATTATTTGCATAAAAATGGATTTGGTGTTAAATAACCTATAAAGTTTGATATGCCATAAAAACCAACCAACCAACCAAATGATCAGTAAAACTCACTTTTTCATCACAGCTAATTCTGAGAGATTGTCTCTGGAAGTGCTACACTAATCAGTTTAATTACAACTCAGCATTTCATAAGAAGTAACATCCTTCATATCTCACCAAACACAGTATTATCTTCTTCTTCAGGTATAATCTTGGTTTTGCTACTGGTTTGAGCATTTCCTTTGGTAAAAAATAATCATCTCTTTTGCTGAATATGATAATCAAGAATCAGCTTTTCAGCACAAACAAACAGATGTTGACATTTTAATCTGATCATGTGGAACATATTGGTTAAGTTTTGACCCTTTACGGAGTACATAGTGGTGGGTTATGATTTTTGTGGCGATCTTATTGAATTGTTGCACTATTTATCATACAGTCATCTTAGGATTTTTTCTCTTTTAAGATTTGAAGGGCTTGATTTTTAATTGAAGTCAGTCATCCAGGAGAAAAATCTTTGAATAAATAATTGATGGCATTTCCTGACACTAAAGACTTAAATTTTGATAGTGCAAATATTCCTCCTCAATTCTGTTGCTGATGAACCCTTTTTGAATTCTTAATGCATGCAGGTGTCAAATAGGTTTCATCTATTCATTTTTATCATTTACATTAAATCAAATATATATTCCTAACAATGCTTTATATAATCAAACAATGGCTATAAATTTATCATAGCAAAACAAGCAAGAGGATTTTTCTCTCCATCCTGATAGAATAAAATGAGTGTCACTTGCAGGACAGATGAGTCAGTCTAACAGTAAGCAGATGTTATAGTTCTTCTTCATTGCCAAGATACCTAATAAACCACTCTACAACCTTCTAGAGTGCCCCATTTGTGCTGATAGCAATGGCCATAAAAGAAATAAATGGTATTGGGTAATTTTATCATTACTATATAAATAGTAATTCATTGAAGGAGATTGGAGAGAAATGAGGGAGAGATATTATGGAAAATTCTACATTGTTGCATACAAAAGACAAACTTATCTCTCTGTCTCTTCACTCACTGTTTTTTAGTCTTTGGAGTAAACTCATCTTAAGACCAATTCAAGATGCTATTGATTTTGAAGGAATTTTTTTTCTATATTTTTACACTTATGAAGACTAGAAGTAATGCTTGCACTTGTCCTAATAAAAAGGTTCACATTTTTCTTAGCTTTATTTTTTAGGGTGAAAGGAAGAAGTCCATAAATAACACAAGAATGCATCTATTGTAATTTGGTTCCTGGGTTTTAAGAAGCTGGAAGTACCAGTTCCACCATTGTGTTAGGAAAATAGAAGTACTGGTTCTGTCATTGTTATATTCTAATAAAAAGGTGATAGGACTCTCTCTTGGGAGCTCAGATCTTACTAGAGTCTTTGTTGAATTTATTACAGTTACCTTCTTGAGCAATTGTGACAGTATCTTTTGATTTATTTTTTTTTTACCATTTGAACCAGTAACTTAGGTATTTTGAGTTGAGTAGTATTTTATCATACATCCTAAGCCCAATATTTTAGGCTAAGCATTACTATACTGTACACCATAAGCATAACAGTTTGTGTTCACTACCCAAAGAAATCCTTTCAAGCCTTAAAATAAAAGGCTTAATATAGTGACCATTCACAACCCTTTTTTTTCCCCCAAGGGATTGAATTAAGAAGTCTGTACTGTGAAAAGAAGTTTGAATGTTCTTTCTCAATTTTATTTTATTTTCATTTCATTTGTTTGTTTTTTTTTTAATGTGAATTTTGTGAGCTCGAATAAAAGGTATCTAAGGTGTTTGGTTTCAGTAGGTTAATTTTTATTCTTAAATTTTTTTAATAGTTGGCATCACTGTCATTATTTCTCTTAATATTATCCCCTGATAATGATTAGTAGCCAAACATCTCATTAGCTTGGAGTATTTCCCATTTTGTTCACTATCTGGTTCTCTTGGAAATTCAGTAATCTCTTATCTATGCTTTTCCATAGATGCCTGTTTGCCATATGATTTAATAAATGTACATAAAATCATTGTATTTCTTGTAATTGTGATTTGAAGATTATGGCAAATGTGTCATCTGTGAATTAAAAAAGGATACAATCTTCAGTGGGTGAGTGTTTTACATGAAACATCCCAACCAGGTCTAATTCTAATCATGAGATAATTAAAAAAAACAAACTTTGAAAGTAAAGCTGTAAGAAAATGATTCTCATATTACATAATGTCTTCTCTTATGTTGTAGTAGGAGCAGTATGCTGAATTAAACCCTCTTTGATAATTGACTGTTTGAAGTAATGTCTGCTAGGTGGCATTGGTGAGTTTTATGAATGAGCCACTAAGTTATGCATCTTTGATAATTGGCTTTTTGGAGTGGTTTAAGGGTAGCTAGTACTGGATGAGTGATTTGCATAACAAGTGTAGTACTGGTATTTTAACCAATCTTGGCTAGCTTTGAATATTCAAATGGGAATGAACATTTAGCATGATGTACTATCTGCTGTTTATATTGTTTTAGCTTAGAGACAGCGATTGTTTAATAGTTGTCATAAGGCTGGCCATGCAGAGTACAACAGTTGTGACCATGTAGCTGATACACAACACAATGAAAGTGAATAGAACAATCAAGTGATAAGCAAGAATTAATGCTTTGATGAATTTAACTTGTTACATTGGTGTTAGACCAATTATAAAACAAAACTGGAGCAACCCTTTTTGTTAGGTTTCATATGAAATTTTTCAAGGATAATTAATCAAGATGTCCAAATCATTTCTTTTCAATTCTTTTTTGCTTTAGAAGATTCTTTACTTTACTAACAGGTTGGGAAAATGTTGCTTGCAGGCCAAATTTTGTCTTCTAAATTTATATCTCTTGCCTTTTATCCATGGAGTTAGATACAAGAAAAATACTCTAGTTTCTCATGTCATTTGATCATTTGGTCAATTCCCTTGTTTCTGTTATTCTCAGATATTTTTTAAAAAATTGTCATTGTTTTTATACTGAAAAGAAAGTTGTTGGTCTGAGGGTAGAACTGAATGTCTTGAATATATCCAAAAGCAATAATTTTGAGATTTTTTTTCTTTGTATTTAATTCCCTAATTTTTATTACATATTTTTTGTTGTTATTATCACTATTTTTGTGCACTATTTAGTGGACTTGGAACATCTCTATAATAGATATTTATCTTACCAGAAGTATGAGAGGCATGTAGTATAATATTTATCATCTTAGGAAATGGGCTCAACAACCAGAGTTCTAATCCTTTATACAAGTCTTAGCGTCTCACTTTTTGCTAATATTTTCTGGAAAAAAATGAATCTATCACTTCTCCCATCTACTATGGGTATATAGACCAGAGTGGGCTCTTAAACCTTGGCATAACAACCAATCTAGGAGAATGAAGATTCTGAATTCGAAGCAACTTTACTCTGCTTAAAAAGTGACATTGTGTCACATCCTGCCTGTAGCTTAAATGTTATGTAAATATATACTCTTTCAAGTAGTAGACAGTTCAACACCTGAACAGTTTTGCCCTGTCAGTTGGGGCTGTAGAATATGCCGACTGCTTCTCTGGATATGACACTATGAGGTTCCACTAATACTGGAGCTTTGGGGAATGTAGAGTACCTCTTCATTGCCATTGCTACCAGGTCCACTCTGACCTGGAGTGGTAGCATCTGATAGGGTCCTATCTATGGGTCAAATAAAACTAAACTGTATACTTATGCTAAACTGCTTGAGATAGAACTCATGTTTTTACATTGAAACTGTGTACTTAAGCTAAACTGAATTGTTTGAAATAGAACTGTTTATATGTATAAAAATGGATTTGACATTAATGATCTACAATGTTTGATGTGCAATAAAACCAAACCAAATCTGAGCAGTTAAACCATTTCAGATTGACTTTTGTCTTGTTAATGTTTCCTGCTAATTTAATGCAACATAGCAATTTGTTTGCCTTTCACTTTGTGCTAATACTTTTGGGAAAAGTATGAATCCCACTATTCTTCCTGTGGTTATAGGTAAACAATAGGGAAGACTGGTTTCTTGAGCTTGGGTGAGGCAACCAGTCTCAGAGAAAGAAAACAGAATTCAAACCAGCTTTACTCTGTTTAAAAACTGACCTTGGATCACATCCTGCCTTTAGTAGAGAGGTTAGGTAAATACATAAATCATGGTACTTTATGCGATAAAAGTTTAATTTGATGTCGTCATATAAATAACTGCTGTTGATAATACATATTTTAGATTAAATATTTGAGTAATCTAACTCTTGATTGTAAAAATGATAATCATAATAATGAAAAAAAATTTTTTTTTTTTATTCATCCAAAAGCGCAAAAATAGATTTTCAAAGGAAAATCTTTAAATTTGTATTTATATGCATAATTGCTTTGATATATTGAAAAGCTTCATAGGTCAGCACAGCTACTGATTTTTGTGTGTGAGTATGCTTAGGATTGTAGAGATACTTATGCAACAAAGACTTCTATCAATGCAGTTGGGTTCCCATTGCATTAAAGTATAGGATGGGAAGTAAAATGAGTGGTCAAACAAGTGATAAGCTTTCTTTATTTCTAATTGTTTGACCACATGAAAAGTTAGTTCAGTAGGACTATGGAATCTTTTGATCTTTATCAGACGCTCTATATACACTTTCTTGATCAAAGTCATATAATCAGTGACTAGCACCTTGTATTTAAGGATCATGATTAGATCACATGATTAGCCTTCATTAAACCATGTGATTTTTTAAATGTACTTGTATTTTTGTTGTGGTTAAGTGGATTTACTGAGAATATATTTGAGTGTTAAGTTTTGCATGATATGGCCCTTGGCCAAATTGAGGATAAAAAATTGTTTTACCAATTTTCCAAGCAGGGAGGATCTTTCTGCCTTAAGAACTGACATTCAAAATTCTGGTTTTTACCTGAGGTTAATCATTTTTTTCATAATTTTCAATTCACAACTGACAGAGTGAATGCAGAAACTTGCTAAAACAATTTTTATAAAAATGTTGAAATTTTTAATTTGATAGGCATTTTTTTCCTTTACCCAGACATTTATTTGCATTGAAAATAATTAAAGTTAAATAGAGAAGCAGTTGCGAAGTCAATAGTTTATTATAAGCTTTAAAAAAAAAGAAAAAAAAAAAAACTTGAAATTCAGTAAGAATTAGATTGAATTGTTAACACAGTTTCATTCTTCTCTCTATTGTCAGAAATTGTCATTCATGTATCAAATGATTTGAATTAAGTTTTGATGTATTGGTTAGATAAATCCTACCAATGATATCATTGTTTATGTGAACAGCTATTTTATGATATAAATAAGTGGAAGTAAAATTAGAGATTTAAAAAAAAATCTCTGTCCAGTGGTAGCTAAAGTCATTAATTGGTTCTTTGGAGACAAATCAAGACAATTTTTCCCATTTAAGTTGATGTGATTTTAATTCACTTCTTGTCCCTCAATATATATATATATATATATATATATATATATATATATATATATATATATATAGTATAGCAATTTTTTTTCTTTATTTTTAATAGTGTAATGTAGATAATATAATAAATAGCTTCTTTTTCTTTGGAGGGGTGCATGAATTAATTTCCAACAATATATCAGGTATTTCTTGTAATGGGGTAACTCTTTCTGGTGTGCTGTATTTTAGAAAATTGATTTTTTCTTCTCTTTTTCAAATGATTTATAACAAAATATATTACCATATGAATAACTTGCTGACACTATTCAGTTAAATAACACAATCTGAAGCAAATCAAAGATAACTTCACACTGTGATGTCATGATGCCTACTGATTCACATGCAATGAAGTGACCAAAGTCAAATAACCTATCACAAGTTCAGATGATTTTCTCCCTGCAAATTATGGTAGTCAGGAACAATAAAAGTCAAAATATCACTGTATATAATGAGAAGGACTAGGAATAACATGCAAGTGTAAATTTCATCAATTAATGATTTTAAAATGAGAAATCAAGGGTCATCTTAGATATTTGAATATGCAGTATTAGTAACCTGTTCTTAGTTGCTGAAATTATGTATTTCTCTTACCAGTTTCCAAATCCAGCTAACAAAAGGAAAAAAATTTGATATATATTTTTTTAAAATCTCATTTATATAATTGATGCAACACAATCTTTCTTCTACATTTTCTCCCAATTTGGCTTACTGCTGCTCAAGATTGGGCTGAATAAATGGTGAAACCAAAACTATATGACCAGAGCTTTCTTTTAGAATTGAAGTAAAGAGATTTGGCACTATGAAAAAGCAGAGGTTGAATACTGTTTTAGTTAACAATAAAAGTATTGAGATAAGTAGAGGGTGGAGTAGAGGATGTAATGACAGAGTTGGATGAAAGGCATCTGTAGAGGAGTGCAAGACACAGATGGGATAAGAGACTGAAACAAAGAGAAAGACAGAAAGAGAAAATGATGACACAGAAATGCTTCAAAGATGAAAGACAAGAATGTTGCTTTAAATAAGAATTTCACAGGTGAGGAAAAAAGTGGGTGGCTTGAACGAGACTAACGAGAATGACACAGGTGAAAAGTAAGAGATGCAGGTAACTTCAAAGACTGAGACATTAGCAAGTAAGAGAGTGAGAAAGAGATGGAAGTAGGAGAGCTAAAAATGAAAAAGATTAGTGATAAGATGGTGGTGGAGGGGTGAGACAAATAGCCAGGACAGGAAGTAGAAATGTAAGTGGAATGGGAAAAATGGAGAAAACAATAAAGTAGACAATATAGGAAGTTTAGTTTCTACTTTAGTTGTCCACATTCCTATAGGTCTTTTTTTTTTTTTTTTTTTTTTTTTTTTTTAACTTTGGTTGGTTTTACAAACTAGAAAAAGTACACTAGATATGATTAATACCAAGAAAGATTTAGAGAAGGGACTATTTCTAAATAAGTTGAATTTTTGTTTGTAAAAAATATTTTGTAGAAAAATTCATGATTTGGATTTTTAATTTCTCTTCCCCGCCCTTACTCAATTTTAATTTATGTCTCATAAACTTGCCAAGTTACAGTTTGTTGAGGTATGGGTATTGGAAAGCTGATCAAATTGTTTGGAGGCAAGGGAGGGGAAAATAAACAAATGTCAGCTAGTTTTTGTGGAAGATCACATTGTTGGACCAGCTAATTAAACAGATATAGGAAAGGGTTGCAAGATAATTATGTGCATTTATTGCTTTTTCAAGAACCCAGGTCTGATAAGTATATATTTATCCAACCTCTCCTCTCCGAGCCGGATGTGACACAAGGCCAGTTTTTCAGTGGAGTAAAATTAATTAATTTTTCCTTCTCCTAAACTAGTTGCCATACCACAACTAAAAAAAAAACCTACTATGCCTTACTATTTACTTGTAGCTAGGGCTAAAAGAAATAGATACATGCCTTTCTCAAAAGTATTTGTGTGAAGCGGGGTGAATGCAAACAACCTCATCCAGAATTTAAATTTTGCTTACTGGGTCCATTCTTTTGTTTCTGATCACCATTACACCACCTAAGTCTACATAGTGTTCTCTCTGTCTGTGTAGCTTAGAATATATCAATTGCATTCCTTGCAGAGGGGTAATATGCTCCCACAAAGGGGTGTCCTGAGTATGGTACTAAACTGCATCAAATGCTGAGGCTCCACTTTTGGAATAATGCAGTGTGTGGAATACCCATTTAATTCCATTACTTCCAGGTCCACTCTGCTCCAAAGTGTTGGTACTTGTTAGGATCTCATTGGTCAAATAGTTTTAAAATTTTTAATATCAAATAGGGATACTTGAAGCCATATGACTGTGTGCAAACAAATGATTTTTATTGTTAAATTGGAATACGAAACTATAATTTTTTAAAGATTAGAAAGGAATACTTAAAGCCACACAACTGTGTGAAAGTTATTTATATTAGATAGGAAACCTTGAAACTATATTAGTGTATGCAAACAAATGATTATTGACTTAGTTCAATTTAAAAAGAATTGCGATGGAAAATTAAAAGGATCTTTAGGTATGATTACAATCAAATATTTATATATGAATTAAATTTCAGTATTAGATAACCCATAAGTAGTTGATATACTGTTAAACAAATAAACTAAGTATGAAATTAAAGTAACCCTGAAGTGGATAGGCTGTCATACAAATAAATCAAATCAAACCTCTATAGCCTAATATTGGAAATACTAATGAACGTAATATTTTATTAACAAATTTTTTTATTGATGTATTTTGATTTTGATAGTTTATATTAAAAAAATTTAAAACAGTTTATTAATTGTATCAAGTTGCAGTATGCTTTTATTTTTATTAAGTTTTAAAAATTGATAAAGAATTTTTTCTTCCTTGGTAAAATTGGTAAATATTGTTGTGGGGGTTTGCTAACTACACTCTATGGCGTTGTAGAAATTTATTTATCATCCAATCAAGAGTCAGGCTGAACATGCTTATTGACTGAAGAGAAGATAACACTGTCAGTTGAGTTTCTGTCACCCTTATAAAACAAGTAGGTAGCAGCAGTCATTAGTAGGAAGAGGAAACAAAAAGCATGTCATGCAAAACAAAGCAAGAATGAAATGCACTACTAAAAATTATGTAAATGAAGAGATCTTTCTGTTATGTACAGGATTTTACATTGAGGTTGATCTGACCACTTTTGAATTCAAGTGATGAGTTTTTGCAAAAATCTCTTTGTTTGTTAAAGAAATAACTAATCATATGATACAAGTTCCTCAGACTGGTTCCTGAAGTGTTGGGTGTGAGTTCATGATAAAAATGTAAGCATTCACGGTCCTTGGAAAGTAGATTCGTGAGCATACTACAATAGGAAACAATTAATCAAAATAAGGGTGTTCAGTTATGTACTTGAGATTGTGAATGGAACATGTTTGAGTTTTGAGTTTTAATAGAAAATAGTCTGCTGTGTATTATGAGGTACTTGCAGTGTTAAGGTATTTTCAGTGGTCTGAAAGATATATATTTATTTATTTATTTATTTTTTCACAGTTGAGAGGTGCCAAGTGTCATAGCTGGAGGTAGGGTTCTTGTTGAAAGTCTTCGCTTCTCTCCTCTGGGTTAAGGGCTGTGATTATTGCCCTGAAGGGGAATGCCAATGGAATCTAAGCAATTTTTAAAACTACTTTATGGGAGGCTTGCTTCCTGCAGAGCACCCTCGCATAAAACCCACTTTGTGTCACATTCAGGCTTCATATGGAGTTAGATAAAAAGCTTCTCTCCTCTGGGTTTTCAATTAGTTTCTTATAAGTATGATTGGCTTGAAAAGCTTAGCCCTTATCCTGTAACATGCTTACTATGTTTTTTTTTTACATAAATAGAAATTTTCTTTTTGTGGGAGTCAAAAATGATCATTTTCTTTAATATGGTGAGAATCCAATTAATCAACATTGATCTCTTAATCTAGTTTGCTAACCATTATATCATGTGTGGTGCTCTCCTTTCCTTGTTATAAAAGGCGTAATCATTTTTTTCAGCTATTTTTAGCTATGCTGTACAGGATTTTTGCAGTAAGGTATGCTTAAATAATATGTATAGATTTCCAAAAAGTCTTGTTTATTATAATTTTTATTCATAGCTCAGATTCACGGCAGAGAATTTGTCATTTTTAGTTAATTTTAGTTTAATATTGAGAAAGTGTTTGACATAAACAGGAAAATGCAAAACCATAAAGTCTTTTAATATTTTATAAGTATAATGCAGTTATGAAATAAATTGGCCTTTTATTTGACTACAGATGAATTAGTATATTTTATTTATTTTGATCCATTTTTCTTGTATTTTGTGGCCTACATCTTAACATTTAGGCTATTGTGCTCTTTGACTATTTCACATTCTTGTCACTTTGGGAAACAATTTTAGGATGACAAAATGAAGCTCTTTATTTTATTAATAGTTAAGGTCTAAGGAGTGGTGTAATTGTTATTGTTCTAGAAAATGGACTTGGGAAACCCAGTTCAAATCCTTTTACTGTGCGGGACACCTGGTTTGGATTCAGTTTTCTTTGTCCTAGACTGGTTGCCTTACCAAGGCTAAAGAATCCAGCCTGCTCTATTTACCCATAGCTGGAGAGAGAAAAGATGGAGTAATGCCTCAAGTCTATTAGTGTAAATTGATATGCAAACAACCTCATTTAAGAGATAAATGTGTCCCCAATTCCATTTCCTATGATGATAAGTATTATGCCCTTGTGCCTCCAAAGATTAGAGTGTAGTATCTATCTGTATGTAATATTGTAATTATGATACTATTTCCCTTTCACTTCATGCTAATGCCTTTGGGGAAAAGCATGAAATCATCTTATTTCCCTCCAACTATGAATAAAAAAGTGGGGCACAGTGAGCTCTCTTACCTTTATTGGTTAGCAGTGAGTCTAGGCAAAAGAAAGGCACTGATTTTAAAATCAGGATCCATGGAGCTAGCATCTCCACTCATAAAAAAATTGCAAACAACTTTGTCCAGGATTTGATCTTTGCTCACCACAACCATTTCCAATGCAATAACCCTCATGCTGCAAGCATCTCCTCAGAAGAATGAACAAATGTTTAACAGTAACAGGTTTCGTACTTTATACCGGTGACTTTTAGTATATGTTTATACAGGTCCTCATGGAGTTTTAGAAGAACCAGACTGAGAATTGTGAAGGATTCTGAGCTCTTTGAATGCAAAGAATGGCAACCATCAAGGCCAAGAAGAAGGACCACGAGCCAATGGCTTAACTACCTTAACCTCAAGCATTAATCCTGTGCTGGTGTTGTCCATGGTAGTTCTATGTGTAGAGTTGCCTTATGAAAAAATTCAGCGATGACCACTTGATCATTTTTCCCATATTCAACAGCAAGTGGGAATTGACAAATAACAGTAACAACACCTTGTTACTGATTTGGTCAATCCAAAACAACATGATGATGAAAAATTATTTCACTAGTCTCTGTTCCTAGCTGAGATACAAACAACCAAATCTTTAAAACTAACCAAAGTAAGGGTTATAACTTTATGAAAAACCTTTAGCTGTTTTCTTTTGTATGATGAAATTTTTAACTTATTTCTTTACTGTTAAATCATTTAGACTCCCAGCCTTCTGTTCCTCCTCCTTTGAAGAAATGTCAAATATGAATTTGAAAGCTGATTGGAAAATTCTTAGATTGTTCATTGAAAGAGCTTTGATTGAAGTATGAATTGTAAGATTTTCAAATATTGATTAGAAAGTCAATCCTGTAACCTTTTTATTATAGAACCATCAAGTATGGCCTTTTTTATTTATTTATTTTATAGTGAGTAAAAAGAAATTTCACTGCATTTTTTCATTTTCAATTAAAAATTGTTTTGGTTGTATGTACACATTTCATTTGAAGTAAAATGAACCAAAATAAAGTCCACCTGTGATATCTATATAATAGAACAGTTTGTTTGTCAGTCCTCTGTAGCCAGCTTAACAGTTAGATGTGAAGCTACCAACTTTGTGATATATACTTATTAGACCCAAGATGAGCTCTTGTGCCTTGATATGGCAACCATTATGAGAGAAAGAAAACTCTGAATTCAAATAGGCTGTACTCTTCTCAAAAATTGACCTTGCATCTCATCTTGCCAAGAGATGCACCTGTGTAAATAAGCGGAAGAACAGCGGAAGCAGGTGGAGATCAAACAAAAATATAATCAGGACACAGACGGCTTGAGTCAGTTGGAGACAAGATGCCGAATTGAGAGCCAGTGGCAGACAGAGGGCTTTGGGCCCTCATTGACCCACGGTTGAGCAACCAAGCCAAGATGAGAAAGAAGTGCTGCCATGGTCAGAAGAACTTGGGTCAATATGTAGCAGTCTGTCCCCATTTCCAACTCACCTCTCACACACAACCTACATCAACCCTTTTGAGAATAAAGTGTGAGAAATATATTTTTATAAAGAAGCATGTTCGTTCCTTCATTGAAGTTTGTCATTATTGTTGACTATGTTTCCTCTTATATTTGTATATGTATATGTATTCGGCTATGCAACACTTGTTCCCATTTGACATCACTGAAGATGTTTATAGGTAGTGCTTTAAGCTGGACATGTAAAATAATTCTTCATCATGTCATGCTGCTGACCCTCTCTCGCCACATGTCTCTATTGTCCATCGCTGTCGGGAGGTCTTCCAGGCTACATCCTATATCAGTACAGCAGTTGTATATCAGTTCTAGCTGGTCGTCCAACCTTTGCTCATCCATGTGCTGGGGTCCACTGGAGTATATCACTTATGAGTTTGTCCTTACTTCTTCAGCTGTGTCTCGCTTAAGAGATGACATTTCTACACTAAAGGGTGGCCCTCTGATACTAGTGGATTAGTTCACCTACCTTGGAAGCAGTGTCTCATCAACTGAGAATGACATCAACAGACAACTGGCAAAAGCATGGACAGCTATTGATAGGTTTTCGGTCATATGGAAGTCAGACTTGACTGATAAAATAAAACACATTTTTTTTCCAAGCAGCGGTTGTGTCAGTACTGCTTCATGGATGAACTACATGGACGCTAACTAAATGTATGGAGAAAAAAAACAAACTTTACTGCAATTACACAAGAATGCTGTGAGCCATATTGAACAAGTCCTACAAAACAACAGGTGTACAGCCACTTACCACTCATCATGAAAACTATCCAAGTTAGTAAAATAATTAAA
Organism: Sepioteuthis lessoniana; assembly: GCA_963585895.1. NCBI lineage: Eukaryota > Metazoa > Mollusca > Cephalopoda > Myopsida > Loliginidae > Sepioteuthis > Sepioteuthis lessoniana. The sequence continues at coordinate 20,768 of CAUZXS010004860.1, forward strand.
TTGCATTATTTTTTAGGTACGACTTAAATATGGACAAAAGACAAAAATGATTAAATTAATAAGCTTCAAGTGTCACTCATTTGAATTTTATGAATTTTGTAGTTATTGTTTCCTCCTATTATGATAGGTTATATAGGGCAACAGTTTAATTATAATCATAAAAAAATTATAACGGTAAAGTGGAATGTGTTACCTTCCCGTTATAATTAAAGGAAAATAAATGAATCGGGACAAGATATCGAAAGGTTTTCAAGAAGGTTTAATGGCAACCAGAATAAAGGGTACCTTAATGCTGCAAGTCTCGTAGGAAGGAAGAAATAGTTATTGAGTTGAGAAGAATCACAGCAGCTAAATGTTGGAGCGGAATATACGTCACTGTAGACATAGCAAATATTGAGTTGCTGATTTTAGAACAGGAGTGAATGTTCAGCTGTAGATATGAGGTCCTGGTTGCTGCAGGAGAGAGATAATCACTGTCTCCTTAATGTTGTCCAGGAATGAAGTAGCTGAATTGTCAGAGGCAAAATTAATTTGTCTAATTCATATTCAACAGTGGAACCCTGGGTCTAGAAGTGTAGACCCAAAGGGTCCATGAACCAGATGGCTCTATCCTCATGGTGGTGAATAGCTGCTGATAAAGGAGCGGACAGAAATATGTCTGTCCTGTTTGAAGGATTGTGAGGAAGAGATAGATTGGCACTCTTTCACCGTCTTTGAATTGCATGGGAAAGGTCTGGGCAGAATGGGATAGGTCATCCTCATTGGATGAAAATATCAGGCAAGACCAATGGTCAAGTTAATTCACATGCTAAACAAAAATTTGAAGTTCTTTCTGCTACAGCATGATCTATTTTAGCAACTTAATTGAAAAATTTATTGCAAATACATTGAAGCATGAGGGGGATTGACACTCTGTATTATTTTTCTCTATGATAAGTAGCTTCTGGCACAGGTATTGCTTGATATCATAGGATTGTTACAAAATAACTTACTCAAATTTAAAGTGACAGCTAAATAAATATATATATATATATATATATAATCTATCTCATAAGGTTGTGGTGGCATCCATTATTCTCGTGAGATTATAAATCTGGATCTGGACAGAGGCCTTGGAAAGGTTGTTTGGAAGAGCACCAGTTACACATGCAGCAGGTTTTCCTTCTCCATGACATCAGTATTGTCCAAGGAAAGGTTAAGGGTCAGTGTAGTTTTGCACCAATGTCATTGTAGTTATCAGAACTAAGTTAAGGATAACATCAGTTTGCCTAAGGAATTACAATCCTACCTTTTTTTTTTTTTTTTTTTTTTTTTTTTTTTTTTTAAATTTAAATTCAGATATATCTCTTCTCCTAGACCATCTCCTCCCCAAGGCAAGAGAGCCAAGTCTGACCTACTATTTACCCATAGCTGAAAGGTGGGGAAGAAGGTTTATTCATACTTTTCACAAAGACATGAGTGTAAAGTGAATGCAAACATCTTTAATAATATATGTTTGTGTTAGGCAGCAACCAACACTAAAAATATTTATGTAAACCATTATCCTTTCCTTTGTATAAGTAAAGTCGGTGACTGTGGTTGAGGGCGACCTGAAGGCTCCCCTTTCAATAGCTACTACACTGAGGTGTAAGGAAGGGCGCCACTCCTTCCTCCGAATTGCTCCACTTTACCTTTGATACTTAATACTCGGCATTATAAGATACGTAAGAAGGTATCAAGTACCATTTTTTAAGTCTTTGGTATGGCTCGACCTGGAATTGAACCTTAGTCTCCTGGGCTATTGGTGAACACTCTACCCACTAGACCAATGAACCAGTTTTCCTTTGTATACAAATGCATTTATCGTCAATTGTGGCTTATATCACTTTTTCATGACAGCATAAATGTGATTACGATAGCATTGACTCATATTGTGAAAAGAATTATATTCATTTAAAGCAATATCTGTACTGGAAAAAATTTGTTTAGGCTTACATATTGATCAGAAGTATGACTCCTTATTATTTTGTTAATGTATTTTTCAGATGTATAAGATGCCCCACCTCCCTGCAAATTTCTACTCAAGACAGACTTTTGGCTGTATTTCCTGTATAAAACTAGCCCCCTCTAATGCAGCCACTTATACAATGTAAGGTACGAACTGCACATATGGTGGTCTTTCAGCTTGAAACTTACTTCCTATTTCCTTCCTTCTTTTTGCTGGTGGAGCCATGATGTAGTCTTGTGATAGCTGAATTCTAATATAGGTACTGTAATGTTACTCTGGAGAATGCTGGTTACCAAGTGAGATCTCAGACCTCCTGCATTTATGGTTAGTAGCTGTTTACATTTGCTTAGTTTTTGCAAATGGTGACATTTTATCGTCTTGTACCAGATAGTTGTTCTACAATAAAGATTCAGGTCTATGTCAAAAGAAGCCCATGCAACTTCCTTTCTTGCTTGCTGTCAATTCATATACCACTCATATTCTTGGCATATATATATATATAATGACTGTGGCACATAACGGTACTCAACATGGTTGCAACTATACATATAGTTACACTACATTTTCTGATCAACCTACTCATTGAACATCACTGTACTACATCTAGGGAGTAATAATATACATGGTATATAATATTGTAGCTATATCTATTTCCAACAAAATGACGGTGTAGGATTGCCCTTGAAAAAAATGAATTTATTATAGTTAAGTAATCATACTACTTAGATAAGTGTACTCTAATTACAATACACTCTAGTTATTTTCTTAGAATGTCAATCATGGTAAATGATTTGTGTTGTTAACAAGGCAGTGGCAAACCTCCAATCAATCATTGACTGTGCTCACAATGTCGCTTACACAACAGGATTTGAGGTTCACATTTTATTTTATGTATATGAGATGATCATTCAATTCTTGTGGGTATTTTTAAGGTTAAAAGGTCATCTTATACGCCAATATAAATGGTATATCCCCCTATAAATATATATATATATATATAATTTTTTTTTTTCACTGGCACATTGCTCTTGTGGATAGTGTTTGTCAATGACCTTGGGAGACCAGGGTTCAATCTCAGGTTGAGTCATACCAAAAAATGGTACTTGATACCTCCTTGCTTAACACTCAGTATTATAATGTATATAGATAGGGTAGAGTGGAGCAACCCAGAGAAAGGAGTAGCATCCTTCTCTACATTTCTGTAGTTGCTATTGAAAAGGGAGCCTTTAGGTCACTCTTGACTATGGTTGCTAACTTTACATCTTTTCTTTATATTAACAGCAGTAGCTTCCATAACTTTGTGTCATTTTGAAGAAGGTTAATAACTATTTCATTAGTTTTCTGCTTCCATTAATAAACTAAAAGATTGCAGGGGAAAATGAAGTATGAAATAGACAATGCATTTTTGTCATTTACTAAATGTGCTTTAGTTTATCACAAAGCCAGAAAAATTAAGCACTCAGTGAGATTTGAACTCAGGCAAGTCAATAATAGTCTAATGGTTAGCTAGGCTAATCGCTATACCACAAGAATTTTTTTCCCTTTGAATTCAAAACTATTGCTAAAATTTTGAACATCATTGTTAGTTTTACACAGATTATTTCATGAACAGTTAAGTGATGTGTTAAGAATAATATATCTGAATGTAATATAAAATGTTTATAGAAAGTTCATGATTGACCATTAAATGAAAGTGTAAAATTTCTTTTGTGTGGGTTATATAGTGTGTTGATGTTGTAGAAATGCTATACTACCATCCAAAAATCAAAAAGTATCAAAAGGTTAGTGCCAATGAGCCAGTTAAAGTGGCCAATCAAAAGCTGTGATTGCTTCTCCTCTCAGCCAATTGGTGATCATTTTGAGTGATCTTCCACCTAATTTCATAGCAGCTGAAATTACTGTGAAATCTGCATCTTTGTGATCAATAGATGGTTTTATTTTTTTCTATGTTTATGTTGGGACTTGAAAACACCTGGTTTCAACCATTGAATAGTTCCTTAATAAATGATGTTTTGGTAGTGTTAAAGTTGAATACAATTTTGTTTTATTAGTAGCATGACTGATAGGGATTTGTATTAATAAGATATCTACTATTGAGAGCTATAATATGTCTTCTAGAGGGGCAGAATTGCATATTCAAGAGTTTGCTTTTCTATGATTTTCTTTCATCAAAAAAAAAATGTCACCAGAGAAAAGGTTTTTCAAATTGCCAATGTTAAAAAAATGCTCTTAGCATTATTTTATTTTACTCTTTGTGAGTTTTTCACACTAACATGTGGTGGTCTTTCGCTGGAGAGTAAGTGAGAGCGAGTCTCCTCAGAGATCTGAGTATTCTAACCAATCTCAACAATGCTGTGATTCAGATGGTATTCATTTGTCTGATTTCCTGTTTCTTGAGTCTTTTTTCCAAGCCTTTGGATGCTGTTCCAAGCCTCACCATCACCTTCATATTTCACAGTTGTTTTTATTCTCTGCCAAAGTCCAAGTATTTTTCCATCTTTTTATTTTCTTTTATTTTCACTTGGTGGTTTGCTAGGATGTCAAAATCTACTCGATGACAAGTTCTTTTTTTTCTTGCTAATCAAAACTAGGTCTGATCTTCTGTCTGGAATTTGGTGATATGTTTGTATCTCAAAATCCCAGTAAATTTTATGCACCTCTTTTTCTTGCGTAGATTCTCATTTGTGCCTTTACCATTTGGTAATATGAACAAATTTTCATTTCTTATACAATTCCCAGTGGATTGGTTTTCCCACCCAGTCATGTCTACTCTTGTATTCCTTTTGTGCTAGTTTGCTCCATTTGCGTATTCTGTAATTAACGGTTTTATCTTTTTGTCCACATAAGCTACACTTGCTATTCTTTTGTATATTATCAATTATAATTTTCACTCTATGTGGATTTTTTACTCCAGGTTTTACTAGTGATTTTTAATTGGCATCTGAGTGACAAGACTCTTATAAGTATTCTAACTGATCTTAACAGTAGTCTGGATAGTCTCAATGCTTCCTGTGATCTCCAGTTCCTCTTGTCTCTTTTCTAGGTTACTGTTCCAAATACATCAACTACAATGTGTCTCAATATACATGGGACCCATGTAACTGCTAATAACTACTAATAATAATGTTGTTCTTTTTGTTGCAGATTTGAAAACAGTATACTATTACAACTATTAATCGTTGATTACAATGCCTTGGACAAAAGAGGAAAAATATTTTGTGTCACTATTTATTTGGAGGCAAAATCATTCAAAACCATCTCAAAATAGATGCAACCCATTAATATGATAATGATTTATTACTTTGACCAGAAACTCAAAAAAAGATTGTGGATCCTGGAAGCTGATATAATAAAAATAAAAAACAACATCATTGATTTGGTGTCTCTAGCTCAAAGGATGTATTTTTTACAGGACGTGTTCCAAATGACCACCATTGCACTTGTCTCAATAATAAATCATTATCATATTAGTGGGTTGCATCTCTTTTGAGACACCTTGTACAATTCACTGTATCACTGTCACCTTCAAGTTCTGCAGATTTTTCAGCTCTCTAGCAAGATCCAAGTATTTGTCGATCTTTTTGCTTTCTTTGATTTTCACTGTGTGGTCCGCTGGAACAAAAAACTCACTAGAAGATAATTTTTTTCTTTTTGTTGATTAAAACTAGGTCTGGTCCTATGGCTGAGACAGAATGATCCATTTGTATCTCAAATTCACAGAGAATTTCATACTTCTCATTTTCTTGGACAGATTCAGCTTTGTCAGCCAGATCAAATTTTAATCTCTTGCACAATTACCAGTTGATCACCTTTCCAACCCAATCATGCTTGCACTTGCAATTCTTCTACATATTATCAATTTTTGCTTTATCATCATTGGTTCTTTGTTACATTATTTTAGCTGCTATTAAGAGATTTAACCTCTCTCACTCAGATCACCATTTTTATGACAACGAACGACAGCACAATTAAGAAACTATAATAAAGAATAAGCTGATAGTGAGACAAACTCGCATCAGCTTTTGGAATTGGAAAGTTGGGTTATCCATACTGCTTTACCAACTAAACTACAAGAGCTGTTGGTATTACAGGAGTTTAAATCTCATCTATAACTCATCCTAAATTTCATCTTTAGTTTATCTGCTTGATGTTTTTGTTTTTACACACTAGAAAAGCCAATACCGGGTCATTGTCCAAATAAGTAGAGTGTTCAACAATGATCCGGGAGAGTTGAGGTTCAATCCCAGGTCGAGTTATACCAAAGACAAAAAAAATGGTACTTGATGACACCTTGCTTAACCCTCAGCTTTTCAAGATAAGGATCAAAGGTAAAGTGGAGCAATTCTGGGAATTGAGTAGCACCCTTCCTTACATCTCAGTGTAGTAGTTATTGAAAAGGGAGCCTTCAGGTACACCCTTGACACTTTTTTTAGTTAATTAGTAACAACTGATTCATGATAGTCATCCAAAATATAAAGATCAGTACAACAAAATAGATGATTTATGTATATGTTTTAAGGCTTTAGTGATATAAATGGCTAATAGCTTACTTTGTAAAGCAGGTGCTACAGATAATCAGTGGGGAGGGAGAGTTCCTATGGAGCAGTGGCTAACACACTGGACTGGGGGATTGTAGTAAGTTTAAACTCCAGGTATGCTATTATGTTTACTTTTGGACTGATACCCTAGTGAAAGGTATAATGAACAAGTTCTGTGACTGGGAAGGGATAAGCCAAACTTGCTTATCCCTCCCCAGTCACAGATTAAATAGTACTACGACTATGATGGCTTTTGCACTAAATAACCCACCAAGGTTGATATGCTATATAACAAAGAAACCAAACCCAAGCAGATAATCAGGTTTCAAACCATCTAGGTTCATATTATGCCAAGAGGCTAGAGATTCAGGTTCATTATTTGCTTATTATTTGATATTTTGTGGAGTTGTTTTTTTACACACAGTTATAAGGTATCAAGTATTCCTATTACACACAGTTGTGATATCATGTATTCTGATCTAATACTGATTTATATACAATTATAGTTCCAAGGAATTATTTCTATTTGATAATCATTTGATTTGTACTCAGTTATATGGTTTTAAATAACTAATAATAATAATCCTTATTAAACAATTATAATTTGAAGTAACTGTTCTTAATTCAAATAATTTACAGTTATATTACATCAAGTATACCTATCTCATAATTTCCCCACAGATCTGGGGGAGTCCACATGGTGTAATGGTTAAAGTGCTGGACTGTTGAATTGTAGTTTGTGAGTTTATCTCCAGTCCTGCTGTTATGTTTACTTTTGGACTAATACTCTTGGGAAAGGTTTGGTTTGGTTTCTTTGTTAAATGGCATATCAACCTTTGTTGGTTATTTAATGCCAAAGCCATCCTTCAAGAAGAACAGTAGTGTTACTATTTAACCCATAGTGAGGAGGATAAGGAGGTTCATACTTTTCCCAAGGGTATTCGTCCGAAAGTGATCATAATAGCTTGACTGGAGTTTGAAATCGCTTACTATGATTCAGCAGTCCATCACTTTAATCATTACACCATGAGGACACCCCTTTGGGAAAAGTCTTAACCCTCTTATCCTCCCAGCTGTGGGTTAAATAGTACCACTATTCTTCTACAAGGATAGCTTTGGAATTAAATAACCTATGAAGTTTGATGCCATTAAACAAAGAAAGAAACCTAAATAAATCAGATCTATTTCATGCCGTAACAGTTTGGAGTGTGTATTGGAGCCATGGTAATGAAGAGGTATGCTACACTCCCCTGTGTTCCTGAACTAGAGTTACATCATCAGTGTCATACTCAGAACACCCTTTTTGGTCAGGCAGGTATCTTAACTCACTGCCAGGGCTGTATACTTTTGTATTTTTTCTGATATGTGTTGTTTCTTTTTTTTTTTTTTTTTTTTTAAAGGTGAGTTGTGACTGAAAAAAAATATTTTTTTTATTGAAAAGAATAAAGAAAATACTCATCAAAACTAGTTGTAATAATGATTGACAATGTTTCATCTAATATATATATATATACACACACACTGCGTTCATTTAATTTGTTTGATTTTATTTTGAATTGATTTTTAGACATTTTCAAAGCATTTATGATTTTCTTTTTGTGTCTGGTCGGCTGAGGAGTAGTGGGAGAATACACTAATTGCAACTCTGCAAAGAAGTAAGACCTTTCCCCACCAATGAGTATCCTGGATATAACACTTAGCCATCTGATGGTGAAATTCCAGTCCTGAAGCTTTGGGGAATATTCAGTACCACTTTATTGCCATTACACTAGGGTCAACTCTGACCTGGAGTGGTAAGATTTGTTAAGGTCCCTGTAGCAGCCATCATGCTAACCCATGAAAAAGAATAAGGGTCACACCATGAGTCATATGTCAGAGACTCAGAATTGAACCAGGAACAGACAACTTACTGGAGAGGAAGAGAGCATCCACTCTTTTCCACCACCTCATTCAGTTGGGCTTTTTGATTGGTTCTGGCATTATGTTGCTAAGTGCCAGGATGCATAGGCTTTGGCCTCAATAAATGGACAAACCTGCAGCTGAGTAGCAGTAAACTTCGGCAGATCTTGAAGGAGGAAGTTTGTCCAAGTAGCGAGACAGGCAGATGAAGCAAAGAAAGAAAGAGGAGACAAAACAGAAAGACAATGTGACCAAAAAGAGGGGAAATGGAAGAAGGAAGAGAATGGGAAAGAGTTCTTATATTTTTACCTTGCATGCATCAGTCCCATCTAAGGGTCAAATAGAACTGTTTAATCATTTACTATATTTGAAACCATCTGTGTGCAAACAATTGATTAATATTTAATGTAATCATGAGTATGAGATTGCAATAATTGAAACCATTTAAATGTGTGCAAGCAAATGATCAGTATTGTTAACTGTGCGCAAGCAAATGTTCAATGTGTTAAAACCATATAATTGTTTGTTTTAGTAAGAATACTTGAAACTGTACACTTGTGTGCAAATTGTTTTTTGATAGAAATACATGATATCATATAACAGTGTCAAAAAATACCTTTTGAGAAATAACTGCACAAAAAATTAAATTAGATAGGAATACGTGATAAATAGAATTACTAATATTGAATTGTAGTACTTGAAACCATTCATCTGTACAAACAAATGAGCTCTAATTCGTTAAAAAAAAAAACGTTACCTACAAACTATTCACTTACAAATCCTATATATATATATATATATATATATAT